>LOJH01040037.1:0-13667 GCA_001685095.1 Ellobius talpinus | reverse complement strand
CCCGATGGTGTTTGACCATTTTGCTCAAATAACTTGATTTCCAGCAGTAGCTGTTAAATTGAAGAGAAACATGGTGACGCTAGCTAACACTTCCTCACGAGGTCCCACACTGCTTTTCTCTTTCAAAGGGCATTTACTTACTGCCTGGTTTGCTCATTGGTGCTGACAACAGACCACAACTCTGGCATTCTGTGGAAAATGGGAAAAGAAAAGAATCCTCAAGGGTCTTTATTTGGCCAGGAAAAACAAGCTTTTTAAAAACCTATTTTCCTGTCAATGTCATTAGAGTTGGCCACACAGGGCTTTGAACAGGCTTTCCTTTGTCACCCATTCAAGGTATCACTGCTGCCTGATGGACGAAGAAAGGCTTTCTCATCTCTGAAACACATCCTGTAATGTCAGCACACAAGACCATGTCTACTGAAAGTCTTGGCATAGTCACATTAAGCATCCTTCTTGGGAAGCTGTAATAAAGCCTGAAAGTATTGCTTTTTGTAAGCTAACAATAAAGGAAGAAACTTGCCTGGCAGGATTCTGGCTGCATTTCACATCCTTAAGAGCTCAGCTATGTCACGATGCCATCTAAATACTCCCTGGGATTAAACAGTAGCAAGGGGCGAGAGACATAAGGAG
Source organism: Ellobius talpinus (assembly GCA_001685095.1). Taxonomy (NCBI): domain Eukaryota; kingdom Metazoa; phylum Chordata; class Mammalia; order Rodentia; family Cricetidae; genus Ellobius; species Ellobius talpinus. The sequence goes on along the minus strand of LOJH01040037.1, from coordinate 13,034 downwards.
CAGGAAAGTCTATGCAGATAATGACAGTGTTTTCCATACAGTTCATATGGAGAAGTGACAGCTGGGACTAAATTTGTGACTATAGAGGGAGAAGGGCTCATTGAGAAACTGCTCGGAGAACACATCTTGCCTTTACCCACACCTCCACACACTCAATAGAGTTCTCCACTAAGGCACCAAGAGGAGTCAGAAGCCACTGGCCTGGGCCCTGCAATTAGGAAGCTCCTAATTAGGAAGCTCCTGCAATTAGGATGTTCTCCTATCAGCTATTTCTGTTATCTTCATATGATATATTATGGGATATATACTTGAGTGTGCATGTCTATTACATCATATATGAACTGGTTGGTCTGTAGCACTTATAAAACATGGCCCTGCACTCTTGGATTTAGCTACTGAGCTAAACTTGACCTATGTAGCTAAACACAGTCTGCTTTGGCCTATGGAATACAATGGAGATGACAGTAGTTGATTTCTAGTTAGGTCAGAAATAAGCAGTACAGTTTCTGCCTTGTCTCTGGAAAATGCCACCTGAGAAGTACATGTGGGAAGCAGCTGTGGAGGGAAGAAGCCATGAACAGGAAAGAAAAGTGTGTGAAGTTACATGCAAGCTTCCTATGAACAGCTGAGGCTCCCATTCACCTCAGCTCTATTAAGGTGGTGACAGGACCAACAGAGGTGCGTATCTGTACAACGAGACTTATGTAAGAAGTGAGTTGCTATGGTCCTAAAGGTCAGCCAGTCTAAGCCCCAAGAAAGAGTAGTGCTGTAGTTCTTCAAGTCTTAAGGCCGACAGAACCCTTTCTTTTTAGGAAAGACCAGTTGTTCCACTGAGGCCTTCAACAGAAGGAATCAGGCCCACACCCATGATGAAGGGCAGAGTGAATGATCTGTCATCCACTGTGAAGGGCAGCCTGCTTTCATCTGACGTCATCCACGGTGAAGGACAGCCTGCTTTGATCCGACGTCATCCACTGTGAAAGGCAGCCTGCTTTCATCTGACATCGTACACTATGAAGGACAATCTGCTTTGATCTAACGCTACCACATTCAGTGTTAATTTAATCCAAAACACACAGTCACTGGAACGCCAAGAATGTTTGGCCAAATGCCAGGGACCATGACCCAGCTAAGTTGGCACAACAAATACCGCACCAACTAAAGAGCAAACCTAAGTGGATAAGACATTGCCCAGCTCCCACTAGACCAACTACCAGCTGAATCCAATAAATGACCCAGCCAATACTGAAAGGAATTACCAGCCAAACCTTGCCTGGTTCCCAACTCACAGAGTTCAAGAATAGGCCAAGCTTATTATTTAAACTACCAGACTGTTACATGACTTGTTATGTTGCCGAGTAACGAGGACACTAGCTCCCATCACAATTCCTGTGGCCTTATTTCAGCTACCTGTACCACCTGGGGTTCACCAGCTCCTTTCTTTGCTTGGGGGACCATCTACCTGGCATTATCTTTTTTTCTGCCTGCAGTATTTTCCCTCCAGCTTTTAGCTTAGGGATCTTTTCATCCATCCTACCTGCCTCAGGCCCAATACTAATGCCTTAGAAATCCATTCCAACTTCCCTAAGCTGGCCTCGCTCATCTCTTCCTCCCTCTCTATCCTATCTTGCTCTCTCTCCCCTGCCCATTTTCCTCAAAATATGTATCTTATTGTAAAATGAACTTGCTGTGTCTTTAGATCTGGTCCTGCTTACAGGAGAGAGAGCTTCATCTTAGCTCATTTACTGTTCCCAAAGTGATCGGCACAAAATGTATCCAGTGGGATATTTTCTGGACAAAAACCAAAACCCAAAACCATAGGCCTGTATCCTACATGGGTGACAGACTTCAGACTCCTGTTTACAGTCCTCAGTCCCCCCGCCCCCACCCCATGCAATGCCATGGAGGAAGATTACAGCCTTCCTGCTACACAAAGGATGTTTTTGCTTTGACTTTTCCTCTGCTGTTTTTCTCATCTAATGAGATGAGCATTGAAGAGGGAATGAAAACCCAAACATCCCTGTACAATACCTCAGAGATAAAACACACGGCATTTTTATACTTGACTGTGTGCATGAGACTTGTGTACACATGTTTCTAACACTTCCACATTAATTAAGAGACCAAGCCAAACAGACAAAAGGAAGAAGACATTTTCTCCCCCTCTCTCTTAGAAACAGAGGCCAATCCTTAGACATTCTGTTGAAACAGCTTCAGCCCTTGCTTTCTTCTGGAGCTCTGCAGCCTGGGGCTTATGGAGAGCTTTCAAGGCGAGGAGAAAGGCAAGTCTGTCCACTCCCCCAGTTTTGCCTCCCCTCTTTTCTAGGACTAGCTTGTTTACACTTAGAAACAGTCTTATCTAAAGCCTTTATCCACAAGCCTTGCTAGCACGTACTCACCCTGCCCTGCGTGGTACTGTCTCTCTGAATTCTGACATTCCCACATCACCCTGCTGCTCAACATTCTGTCATGTGATGCCTTGACCAATGGTACCTGGTTGACCCTGGAGACACCACCGCTCCCCGAATCCTCCAATTCCTGGAGGTAAGGAACAACTCTCCTTGGAAGATGCTTCCGAAAGATTCCTCCTCCCTTAGGGACTCCAGGACCAGATCGCTAAGAAGCAGCAACAGGCCGCGTACTCCAGAGCATCCTGAAGGTATCTGTGCTAAGCCTGCTTGCCTAGTTTCACCTGTACACCTTAAATCACCTGCTGTTCCAACTCCCAGCTGACCTGGTACTACTTCACAGTCCCTTTCTGGCAGAGTGTACCTCCCTCTTGGCCCTGGGGGCAGGGTAAACTATGTATTCAGCAGAAAATATCCCCTAATCAATTGGCCTTTGCCATACCTCAAATTTTTCTATTAATACACTACATTTAAAAACATCCCTCTAGACTGGAAGCAAAGCCAGTGTCTTAAACCTCTTTGAGAAATTCTGTTCTGTACTCTCCTCGGAGCTTTGGGTTTTATTTTAGCAAGATTTTTTAAACCCTGACTTAGAGCACCGGCTCACTAAGAAACAGTTACTAAGGCTTTCTGTGTATTCGTTATTCTTGAGAGTGCCAGGAATGGAAGGATGAATTAAATACTCTCTCAAGCAGGCTCCAGGCAGGAGCGGGACTCAAAAAGTATTTAAGAAGCGAAGAAATGACAGAGTGAGTGCCTTTCCAGAATTCACAAGCTAGAATGTCACTTGATGAATATCCTACGATGATATGTTCTCATCATGAAATTGTTACCAATTTTATAGGGCTTCGAATTAGAAAAAAAATCACTTTTTTCTATTTTATTCTTTTATATGACAAGCTATTGAATTTGGGAACCTAAAATATTCAAATTTTACAAGTTATTATTTACCAGATTTAATTATCTCTTTTAGAAAGTCTTCACAAAACAGAGCCTTGCTAGCCCTTCAAAACAGCCTAAGGGAATTATTATTTCAGGGGCAGAAAGAAAATATAATATGAATAACAATAGCTAGCATTTATTGAGCTCTTAATATATGCCAGGCATGGTCTCAAACAATGTTTTTGCAGATAAAAAAAAACACACTGGAGATTAAATTAAATTAGGTGAGCAACTCTTTGCATGGCTCGAAAGAGGCAGAGCCTGGATTTGAGTGCAAGCAGTTGTCAGCATCCACTTACATAATAATTAATTCTAGATTGAGAAGATTTTTGAGTTAATAAATTATAATTTCTCAAAATGCACTGCTTAGACGCCCTCCTAAAGTCCACTAAGCAATTTGGAGCAATCTTCAGCCTAAAAGACTTCCTAGCTATTCGAACTTCAGCCACTCCATCAATAACACTTGAGTGTACCTGGACTGTTCCTCTAGTAAATAGTTCCTTAATTTGCTCTGCCTAACCACCACCCATAGGGTTGCCAATACAATATGACAAACTGCTTTAAAGAAAAATTCTATAATATTTTTTTTCTAAAACTTTTCACACAATGGCACTAAATTTGAATATCTGCATTAGACTGCGGGTGTATCTTCTGCTTATATTATTGGTGAATACTTCTCAAGACATTCACTCAAAATCCATGGCTATGACAACCTACCTCAGCTTGAATTGTCTGTCCTATTCCCACAGTCTGGTTTGAGCTCCGTTTATTGTACCAAGTGTAAGCCCATTCCTCTCTGTAGAACAATCATGTCCTCATAGAACAATGACTCTCAACCTTCCTAAGACTGCGACCCTTTAATACAGTTCCTCATGTTGTGGTGACTCCCAACCATAAAACTACTTTTGTTGCTACTTCATAACTGTAACTTCACTACTCTTGTGAATTGCAATGGAAATATTTGGTATGTAGGTTATCTGGTATGTGACCTCTGGGAAAGCGTTGTTTGACCCACAGGTTGAGAACTGCTGTCACCGCAAAGCCTTATACACCGTGTGGAAGAGTCTACACCTCCAGTCACCTTGTGCCTTATATACTGTATGGAAGAGTCTACACCTCCAGTCACCTTGTGCCTCACATACTTTTGCTCTTACCACATGTTCATAAAAAAGGCATCAGGTGATGTTTAAATATTAACTAGTCTCTGGGTTTCCATGTAGAATACAGTGACAGAGACACAGGCTTACTGCAGCAGACACACCCGGGTCATCTCTGGAACCCTTTAGTTCAGGATTTCCTGTAGAAACACCTTTGAAAATCCATTCCTTCCCTTTCTGTACTCGGGAGAAGTCTTTGAACCCATGAGTAAAGTGAATTCCCTGCCCAACCTCAAGCTTCCTAAAACAGTAGTCTGATGGCATGCAATACTTATATTTTCAGCAGCCAAACCTTTGTATACTGTCTATGAAAGAGGGGGAAACATGCCAGGATGCTTTGTCGGCCCACAGGCATTTAGTGAGTGCCTAGTGTGTGGTTTGGAGATTTAGCAGTTAACTTATGTTCTATCTTCACTGGGGACCAAAAACACAATGCCTGGCATAGTTATTTGAAACCCTCTTTAGGACCATTTGACAGCACACCCTCTGCTCACACTTTGAGGTTGGGGTACAAGGAAATCCAGAGATTTTTGGCCCTGTGACCACATAGGAAGCTCTGCTTCCCACATTTACTAGAAGGATATCTACAATATTAAACTTAATACTGTAAAAAAAAAAGTGTTGTTGCTTGTTTTTCCTGGACAATGACCCTAGACTTTTTGCTATGCCTGGGCTGTAAGGCAGCTCACAGACCAGCCTGTCTATTACAGCTCAGAACATGTCTTCTTGTACTTCATTGGTGAAACCTATGTTTTTGAACCAATCTCTGGCCATGCCATACCTTCCTAAATGTCACAGCTTCACACACAGAGCATTTTAGCTATGAATGCCAGGAAGGCTCACTGCCCAGCAAAGGGAGCTGAAAATAAATAGGTTGGAGTCCTAGTCCTAAGGACCGTTCAATTGTAAAGTGGACTCATGGCAGGGAGATCACTTGTCGTCAGGATGGGATCTCAGTTGGGGAATCTCTAAGCTGAGGCCAAAACTCAAGCCATTCATCTGCAGCTAGAAAGTTCTCTCAGAAACAAAGACACAGCTGGCTGGATGTGAATTTTCTGAGCTGGAAAGCGGAGCTGCGTTTATTTTCAGCGATCGGTTTGGGGGCACACACCTGCCCCGGAAAACCAGGTGTTCGCAGTCCTTCTATAGGAGCATGCCCCGCCCACACACCCGAGATACACGTGCATATGCAAGGCGCACACACGCCCAACCCTGCACCCACATGCAGGGCACACAACCCTTGCTCATGCACTAGCAAGCCAGACACATGCTCACGCCCGGCAAGTGCTGCAGATCTGTGGCTCCTCACCTCCCTCAAGTTCGCAGCGCAGGGCAACAGCCCTCAACACACGAGTTTGGAGGGGCACTAGACACCTGAAGATAGTTTAGGGATGGAAGCAGAAGGGTGGCCCTTGCTGTTCTCTGAGACCCCTCTGCCCATCTGGGTGGAGTGCACTTGGTCTTAGGATTTGGGGCCTATTGGCACTTGAGGATGAGCGATTTTAACAAGCATTATGTTCTTTCCTTTATCTGGGTCCTCAAAGCAGCATTGATACAGTGGATCCATCTGATCCTTGTGCAGGAAAGACTATGTCTGTCTGTCTCTCCTCCCTTAACTCACCATGAGATTATAGACTGTTTACCTGTAAGTGTATCAAAAGAGCCAAGGACTCTGTCCTAAAGTGAATAATGCCAACAGTTGCTATGGCTCAGCTCCAAAAATTGGTCTCCACAAACAGATTAACCTGTTTGTACACTGTTAGTTCCTGTGGAGAAATCGGTTCTCTACAGCAGAGAACCGTTAGTTCTTTTCCGGAGTCGCCCATGCTCAGACAATGCTCAGACGCACGTGCATAAAACCATTCTCAAATTCTGAACCAGTTGCCACGTGCTCTTGTCTTTTCTATAGCTGTGATAAGACGCCAATGACCAAGAAAGTGTTTGATTGCGACTGTTTCCAGGGCTGGAGTCCACGGTTATCATGGAGGTGAGCTTGGTAGCAGGCAGGCAAGCATGACATCAGAGTAGTAGCTATGACTCACACCTTGAGTAGGAGATAGAGAAACTGGGACCAGGATGAGCCTTTTGAAACCCCAAAACTTCCCCCAGTGACATACCTCCTCCAACAAAGCCACGCTGTCCTAATCATTCCCAGTTTCACCAACTGGGGACCCAGTATTCAAACCTTTGAGCCTGTGGGGCTGCTATTCAAATTCAAACTGCAGTTGTTCTCATCTGTGCCCTCATAATAGGAGGCATTTTAAAGAAGTTTGGTTGTTCAGCATGCTAACTTCAGAATTCGCAAAGAACAATGTCAAACTATAAAAATCCCAGTTTTCTGCCGCTCCTCATTCCTGCTCCTCCCACGTCCTCAATTCTTTGATGCCCCCTCCCCCACCTCGCCCAGCTTCTCTTTCCTGGTTCTCTGCAGCACCCTGCCCTGCTATTCTTTGACCTTCTGTGTACTGTCTGTTGCCTCTTGGCTTTGATGGAAGGAACTGGACTCTCCTATTATTTGGGGTTGGGGCCGAGGTTCTGGTCTCTTGCTGTGGCCACAGGACTTTACACCCTGGTCTTCCTCATGCTGACCCTATCACTTCTCCTGCGCTGAGCTCCTCAGCAATTTCCTGCCTTCTCTCTTCCCAAGCTCCGCCTTGAAGTTGCTAAGTACCCTCATGCTACCCTAAGTAGCGCTTGGGTGTATTTATCTTCCTATCATGAATCCTGTTCACTATTCATATTATACTAATATGTTATATTAAAATTTGATTGGTGGCTAGAATAAAAACCATAAGCTTCTTTCATAGGGCTATCTGTTGATCTTAGAGGTACTCAGTAAACGAGTAAAGTTCTGTTGCTTAATAATAATTGTAGTAATGCAGTTTTCTTTCTTTCTCTGTTTCTTTTTTTTTCTTTCACTTCATTGCAAGGAATAAAAACTCAACTGTCCTGGTTAGCTTTGGCTATCAACTCGACATCTGAAGTCATGCGAAAGAGTCTCAACTGAGAAATTGCCAAGATCAGCAGTTCTTGTGCTGTGGGTTGTGACCCTTTTGGGGGTCTCATGTCAGATAATCTGCATATCAGATATTTGCATTATGATTCAAAAAGTAGCAAAATACAGTTATGAAGTAGCAATGAAGTGATTTTATGGTTGGGGGTCACTACAGCATGAGGAACTAACTGCATTAAAAGGTCACAGAATTTGGAAGGCTGGGAACTACTGGCCTAGATCAATCAGATCTGTCTGCTGCCATGTTTGTGAGAGGTTATTTCGACTGAGGATTGATGTGGAATAGCCCACATCAAACAGAGTTCATCCATGGCTTCTGCTTCAGTTCCTGCCCTGACTTTTCTGAACGATGAATTTTGACCTGAACATGTAAACCGAATAAGCTCTTCCCTTCCCTTGATCAGAGTGTTTACTCACAGCGGCAGAAACCAAATTAGAACACCAGCCTGAAGGATCTACCTCTCTCAGAGGTGGGAGATGACCTGATATTGTATCCATGTGTCCTGGGGAGGAAACTGGAATACAGGCTGATGACTTCTGCCGAGGTGACAGGTCAGAATCAGTGTTGATTCCCTGCAACAGTTCACACACAAACCCAAACCCAGAAAAGGTATGCACTACCGTGGTACAAAGTCCAAAGCCATACCTTGGTGGCATCAAAATGGCGACAGCTCAAGATCTTCTGAATGCTAAGGCTCATTGCTGACTTGCTTCTCACCTTGCCCACTTCACACAGGCAGTTAGGAATCACTTAGACAGCCTGGCTCCAGGGTTTCCTCCCCACATTATTTAATGAGCAGCTTTTGCTTTGGCTCCAGAACTGGCAGAAAGGGAACAGAGCTTCCTGCTTCTGTACTGAGAGGGGCAGATACTCACGCCCGTTTATCTGCTTTGCCACTGAGTTCAGCTCCAGCCTTGGTTTATCCTAAACGTTGTTTTCTGTAACAACGATAGTTCTTTCCCACCTCTTCATTTCTATCACCATGACTTTCTTAGCCAGGCCATCAAACTATGAAACTCATGAAATCCTCTCTCTTTCTGTCTCTCTCTGTCTCTCTCTCGGTCTGTCTCTCTGTCTCTCTCTGTCTCTCTCTCTCTGTCTGTCTTTCTTTCTGTCTCTTTCTTTTGTGTGTGTGAATGCACACACGTGAATGCACTTTTCTAAATCAACCCAGGAGTTACTGAAAAACAGGTGAGCAACCTCCATTTGCCAGCTTCGGCATGGCAGGCCAGGTTGTGCTTCGCCTGGCCTCTGTAGAGACCAACAGGGCCACCAGGTCAGATCATGAAAACCAAAGGCATATTCTGGGTTCTCTTCTGCCAAGACCTTCATGGCTTTGTGCTTGTCTTGACTGAAGAGAGGGAAATGAAGAACTGACAGACACATGTACTGAAAAGCTGAGTTTGATGGGGTGGTATAGCTCTGTGGTAGAGCGTGTGAGTGAAGAAAAGCTGAGATTGGGTGGGCCATGCACGCTGATGAAGATAAACCTGCAGCTTGTAAACAGCGCATTTATTATATATAGCCACACAAGGAGGTAGGCTATTATATTGAATGAGAGGCCAGTTAGCTAATATCTGCAGCATGTGTATGGGGAGGGGGTGTCTCTCTAGTGAGGCAGTCTCAGGCTACAGTCATCTAGTAGGAGGAAGCTGTGGTCAATACTTTCTGCACACACTGTCAACATCTGTAGGCCTTGCCATCACCATGGGGCTGATTCATTGGGGTCCTTAATGTGGGAATGCTAATGTCAACAAGACACATTCTGGACTTCATGTTCTCCTCATGCTAGCCCTCTAGAAAGAATCATCCCCAAGACACACCCACTAGCCCCACCTCGTGATATGATTCCTGTATGAGCTGAGCATTCCAGATCCATAGATATAAAATGCTCCTGCCAGATCATCCACATGACATCACTAGAGCAAAACCCCATCCCTGACCTCATAGGAAGGCTGTTAGTTGAAATACAGGTATGCTAAAACAGTGTATAAAACTAATTTTAAAATACATGTATAATTTACATAGGAAGCATAATTTATTTGCATATTTACACAATTAAAATTATCTTATTTTTACCATTCCACAATATTGCAACCCAAATCCCTTTTATTCCCAAGCATTTTGGATAAGGGACACTCAACCTGACAAGTGTCAGAAGAACTGCCCTTCTCCATGAAGTCGCCCATGTCCCAAACCTAATCTAGAGAGGGACCTTGGGCTGACATCATTTTCAGGAGCTGCTGGCAATGTACCCACCCAGATTCAGCATCTGAGACAATAAGACAGTATCAGCAGACAGGTCAGGGAACAAGGGGAAGGAGATGAATTGGGTGTGGAGTGGGGTAAGCTTCGGTCCCTTGGTCTATATCCTGTTTTCCTTGGGGACAGCCCAGTGTGTTGCTGGCCAGCAGTTCATCAGCTGGAAGGTGGGCTGGAATCTCCAGTGCAGGACCCCTCCTTCCTCTGTCACAGACCCTGCCTTCCAGCAAAGATGGCTGCAGAAATTCTGACAAGAGCCCTCCTGCTCCCTCCTTCTGTTTTTTCTCTCATTTGTATTAGTTCTTTGAGGATTTCGTACAGTGTCTTTAGCTTACCCCCTCTCTGCTCCTCCTAGATTCATCCCACTTCCCAATCTACCCAACTATGTCTTCTTTTTTAAGCCATCAAGTTCAATGTGTGTTGCCCATAAGAGGGCATCCACTTTATTCAGCAATACATCAACCAAACACCTTATTGTAGCACCAAAAGGTCCATACCTCAATCAAACAACGTATTTCCTCACCCCATGTAGATGTTTTTCAAAGTAAAGCAGTGTCTTTTTTAATTAGGGAAAAAATGTGCCAGATATGTTGGTATGTTTCTAGTATCTCATCACTTGGAAGGTCAAGCTAGGAGGATTTTGAGCTCCGGGCTAGGTAGATTACATAGGAATATTATGTCTCAAAAGAGCAAAAAGGAGTGGGTGAGAAAGAAAAACAAAACTAACAACAAGAAAGGAAAAAGGAGTGGGAAAAGTACCTGCAAACATAAGCTCATCACTCCGGAGTGTAAAAATGAGTTGGTCTCTGATTCTTGTCCCTGCTCTTGAGACTTGTTTATTCCTGTTGGGTTGCAGTGTCTAATTTTGATATTATAGTTTTTGCTTTATCTTATATATTTTATTTTTGTTATGTTTGGTTGTTATCTCTTAGACGCCTGATCTTTTCTAATGAGAGACAGAAAGGGAGTGGATCTGGAGCAGGGAGGCACTTGGAGGAGCAGAGGGAGGAGAAACTATATCAGGATTTTTATATGAGTTAAGAATTTATTTTCAAATAAAAGAAAAAATATAAGCCCATCGTTTTAATGTCTCTGTTAGCTTTCTGGTGCTTTAAAGATAGGTAAGGTGAACAGATTAATAAGAAAAAAATATTTTGATGCATAGATTTGAAGGTTCCCATCCACAGTCTAGGCAGACTGATGACTTTTAGGCCTTGGATGCTGAGACATGTTACCCTGGTTGAGACTGTAACCTCATGCAGTTAGTGCGACAACTCCCAAACTAAGAGACTATGGTCAATCCTTTCTGCATCTCACACAGCCTAAGAAGCAAACCAAATTTTCATTATTGGCAGATTCCACATTTGCAAAGTTGCTTACTAGCCAAAATGTGTTTCTAAGTCCCCAAATCGAGATTAGTGGCACTGTCGTGGGCATTTGTAGAAAAAGGCAGGTGAAAATATTTTGAGTTGCGTGAGGCTTGTGTCCTCAGAAGTGAATGAAAGTGCTTTTTACCTTCTGTTTATGGTTCTCTGAAGGGTGAGGGATGTTCTTTCCAAAGCCTCTTTACACATTGGTCTTTACACGTTGGTGCTGTTCATTGGTGGTTTTGCGGCTGAAAGTGTCCCCATATAGTGCATAAGTGCACACTAGCATTCCTACATGGGACGGTGGCACCTGGGTGGGGGACCCGTGTGCCAGAGAAGGTTTGCTCAGGCTTGACTTACAGCATGTTTGTGTGGTGTATGACCCAGCGATAGAATAGATGAAGTGTCTAAACAGGAAGCCACATTAAAGGAGCTTTCACATTGATCCGTTAATGCAAACATGACCAGAGCCGCACAGGAGTACAGTCTCATATTTCCCACAGGAGAGACACCATTGGCAGCTTCATTGGCAGGGCTGCCTCGGAGCTACTACAGTATTTAGCTCTATTGTGGAGCAACTGCATTCTGCAACTACTAAAGACTCTCTCAAAAGTTCAGAGTTCCAGCCTTAACCCCAAAGGACGGCTCCCCGGTGGCTAACCAGCTCACACAGCCTCAATAGGTGGTGTCTTCCAGCCCCTGGGCCTCCCAGGCTCCCAGATCAATTCACCAAACGTGACTCCACATAGTTAGATCTGCTTACACGACTGTGGGCTCCTCACTAATACAGTTCCAGACCCCCATTGGCAACTCCAGTGTGTGGTTACTGTGACCTCTCAAGACTCAAAACAATATAGGTGATTCAGAACCTGTGCTGGCTTCCCCCAGATGTCCCTGACCCTCCCCTCCTACCAGGGAGGCTTAGAGCTAAATCAGGACAGACTTGTAGGAAAGAACGTCTTTCGTCTTGGGGTCTCCCAAAGCACATTGTTTACAATTCTTTAAGGTAATGTTAGCATTATTCATTGATGAGAAAACTGGCTTATTGTATTCCATTTATTGTTTCTTTAAATGGAGGAACTGACTTCCAAGCACTTTCATAGCAAAAATACCACAAATGTGGTGACTTTAAGCTTCTCATACCCTCTCGTGGACAGCCAGCAGCTGCCAGGAGGGTCTGGCTCTCTCCAGATGTCCTGGGAGAGTTGTTACTCCTCTCCAGCTTTTCCATGGCTTTCCCTGCAACTGGACTTTCCAGTTGCACGACTTTGTTCTCTGCCTCCCTTTGCCTTCCTCTGCCAAGACCACTGTCTTCCTTTCTTCTGGATCTCGTCGGGACTTCTGTTTAGAGCTCATCTAAGCACAAAGGAGGATCTCATCCAAAAATCCTTTACGTAATTCCATATGCAAAGATGCTTTTTTTCCAAATATGGTCACACCCACAAGTTTGGGGTTATATTAATCTGTTTATTGTTGGTTCTGTTTGCTATAATGAAATACCTGAAGCTGGTTAACTTTATTTTTTAAAAAGAGTTTTATCATCACACAGTTCTAGTGGTTCAAAATCTAAAATCAGTTTTAAGTTAAAGATGAAGAAAAAATATGATTTCTGATGGTTAATGAAAAACTTCAGGGCTAGAGGGATGCCTTAGTCTGCATCTGCCATTCAAGCATGAGAACTTGGGTTTAATTCTCAGACTACACATAGAAAAAGCCAGGCATGGTTGAACATGGTGGTAAATGCTCTGTTCCCAGCATTTGGCAGGCAGACAGGAGGATCTTTACACCTCACTGGCCAGCCAGCTTAGCATGTTCAGTAGTGAACTTCAGGCCACTGAGAAACAATGCCTCAGAAAGAAAGAGAGAGAGAGAGAGAGAGAGAGA
>LOJH01040036.1:0-11793 GCA_001685095.1 Ellobius talpinus | reverse complement strand
AGATAGATAGATAGATAGATGAAAGAGAGAGAAAGAGAGAGAGAGAGAAAAGAAATGCTCCAACAACAACCAAAAAAAGATGGATTGATGGGCATGCTTGTGAAAAGATAAATGTAACATGGTATGGCTCAGACATGGAGAACAGTTCTACAAGGCCAGGGGTACACAAAGTTGTCCTCGACATCAGCTCTGCATCAGCAACAGTGCCTCACCCCTACACTCCTGTCTTACAATGCCCCTTCTCCTGACCTCTATGCTTCTGGGACCTGGGAAGTCCAGAATGTCAGATGGGGAGGGTGCATGCTAGGCTCTTTATGACCAATAGATGCTCTCAAAGAAGCCAGGGACTAATCTCTCAATGTCCTGCTATGGAGCATAATTTGGCTCTGACACTGTGCTCCTCCAGCTCGTGGTCACTGGGTAGCTGACTTGGGGAACATACATGCATCTGTGGGTTTCATGTAGGAGCTGGGAAGTACCATTGGGGAGATACACAAACCCGAGAGCCCAACTCTGCCACAGAGCCCAGCTAACAGAGAACTCGCATCTGATCATTAACTTTTCCAAGCCTCTTTCTCTAAAACGATAGTGACATTTTACAAATAAATCTGCCATGGAAACAAAAGAAGTATAGCTCAGTGGTCTAAAGAAGATGTGAGGTTCTGAGTTTAACTCCCAGCTCTACACAGACAAAACCGAAGCAACCAACTAACACACAAATAAACCAAAACAAAAGTTATGGCAGAAGCTGAGGAGAAAGTCCCTGGTTCGTAGTACTTATACCATTGATATGGAACATTTTCTACTGTCAAATCAACACTACCTTGGGAAAAATTCACCCCCTAGATATATTGCTTACACAATGCTGGACCAACATTAATAGAGGTCCTCTTCTCTGAAGCCCTCTTGAAAAGTCAGTTTCTCTCTACCGTGAGGTGGTGGCACACACCTTTAATCACTCAGGAGACAGAGGCAGGTGGATCTCTGAGTTTGAGGCCAGCCTGGTCTACAGAGAAAGTTCCAGGACAACCAAGGCTACACCGAGAAACTCTGTCCCGAAAAATTAAGAGAAAAATCAGTTATTCAAAATGTCACTCACTCCCTATGCCAGACATGTCACAATAGTGTGAGGTGGGTTATAAAAGTACTGGGCTGCGGGCTGTAGTCACAAAGACACACCAGTTGTATCAGCAATGTCCCCGCATCTGCTTGCCATGGTAAGCAATAGTTTTGCAGTTGGTAGCTCTCATCCATCCTACAACGATTTTTTTCTTCCTGATTTCAATCATCAGTTGTGACCCTTTTCTATTCTTTGCTTGGTTTGGTTTGGTTTTTGAGACAGGGTTTCACTATGTAGCTCTGGCTGTCCTGGAACTCACGATGTCTACTAGAGTGGTCTCGAACTCACAGAGGTCCATCTGCTTCTGCCTCCAGAGTGCTGGGATTAAAGTCATGAGCTATCACCCCCCCAGCTCTTTTCTACTCTTGACTGCAGAGTGTGGGTCCCAGAGATCCCTATGCATTGCCCACCTGGAATGGGATTAACAAGATCTCTGCGTTGTTGCTTCAAGCTTTCCTTTTTGGAGTTAAGTATTGCTGGGATCACAAACAGATGAGAAACCGCAGCCTCTTGGTTTTGGTGCAGGTGGAGTGGGCAGTGAGTCTGGGCCAAAGTTGATGAACCTTTTTCTGGGAAGAGGGCTGCTTCCCTTCCTGATTTCCCTTGTTCAAATAACATGTCCAAGCCCCAGCCCGAGGAGATAATTACTAGAAAAATACAGCTCACAGCCATTACTGCGCAGACTCACTCCTGCTATCCAGCAGATGTTGCCATGGTTTCAAGGCTGCATCTTCCTCCTCTCTGCTCTCTCTGCCCCTCTCTTCAGTTAATTTGTCACTCTGCTTCACACTCCTCCACAGTCGGTCTCCACAGACTGATGCACATTGAAGACTGGATAGACGCTGAAGCCTGGATAGACGCTGGCTTTTGTGGCATCTTTCTCAGATAACATTGCTGTTTTCTTTTTCAGTGTTTTTGAGATAGGCTCTCACGTCGCCCAGCTTGGCCTTGAACTTGCTATAGAACCAAGGCTGGACTTGAAGCGCTTATGTTCCTGCCTTTATTTCCCAAGTGCCAAAGATACAGGCATGTGCCACTGCACTTGCCTATTGCCTTTTTCTTGAATTAAAAACAAATCTATACAAAGAGATAGAACAGGACATGCTAACAGAAGAAAACAAAAGTCATCAATTCACATTTCAAAATACTGCCATTTTTACCATTTTCCACCCAATTTTTTGTGATGTATACTTTATAGTTGACATTATATATGTACATTATGTAGTTGTTTTCTAAGACAGGAGCTTATGTAGCCCAGGCTAGGCTCAAGCTCACTATGTAGCTGAGGATGGTCTTGAACTTCTCCTTCTGCCTCCACTTCCCAAGATCATAGGTATATGCCACCACATCCACTTTTACATGGCACTTGGGGTTAAGGCTTACTACATGCTAGGCAAGCCCCTCTCCTCAGCTATGTCCTCGGCCCTAATGCATGTTTTTCTACATGTCTGGGTGAACCTGCAGTGGACCTTTCTCTTTTTTCTAGAGCTATTAGTCTTCAGGAACAGCTTTTCACAATGCAGTCACACACACAGACTTATTATCTTTGTAGCTGTGATTATCTATTATAATGTGCCTAAGTTTCACGATGTTCCAGGCCCGGTGCATCATCCATTCACTAGAGGTCATTGTTGTGTCGTGTCCTGTAGGTGTGTGGGTGTATGTACATATATACACACGAGTGTGAAGCACACATGCGGAGGCCAGAAGTCAACCCTGAGAGTCATTCCTTAAGAGTCCCCCACTCTTCTGAAATCCTGTCTCTCACTGGGACCTGGGAGTCACTGTTTCAGATGGACTGACTAGTGGCCTTCCTGTGACCATCTCCCCAGCATGGGGATTATGAGTACACACCACCATGTCCAGTATTTTACCTTGGTTCTGGGGATCAAACTCAGGTTCTCATGCTTTCATGGCAGGCACTTTACTGAGCTCCATCTCCAGAGCCTGGTTTGATCTCCCTCCCTGGCTTTGTTTTGTTTTGCTTTTTGACAGATTCTGGCTCTGTAGCCCAGGCAGACCTCAAACTTTTGATCTTTTTGCCTCAATCTCCCTAGTGCTAGGATTAGATGTGTGTACCACCCTGCCCAGCTTTCATAATAACTTCTGCCACAGGCAATGGAATGATATAGGCTTAAAAAATTCTGCCTTTTGTACCCTGTCAACTACTATTGCTGCAAAATAATTATTATAATTATAATAAAAACGAGGAGACACTAGGAAATATAGACCTGTGTCAGCGAGAGGACTAGAGAAATGGGCCAGCACTTCACTTCTCCCTTTTCCCTTTGTCTGGCGTCCCTAAAGTATTACTAACAGCCCAAGCCAAAGAACCGCAGTAGGCTAAGGGACTGCGCACGCGCAGAGGAAGCGTGGGTGGGGACGAGGGCGAATTTAGAGCGGGTGCAAACCAGGGCGTAGAAAAATAATGACGAGCACCGAGGCGGGGCTTTCTCGCCTAGCTCACCCTTCGTCTCCGCCTCTCCGCAGGGCTTCAGCTCCTTATTGGTTAAACGTCTCTGGCCGGTCAAGGAATCAAAGGACTGGATCTGCCCCAAGCTATGCCTGCCTCCGGAACCGCGGCAGAAATGGTTGATTGTGAAGCTGCTTTCAGGCATTGTTTAGGACATACTCTAGGGGCCTGAAGGGGCCTTTTCTTAGCACCGGAAGAGTTGAGAGTTCAACCGCAAGCCTAAGAGATGCCGCCGAAGGGGAAAAGTGGTTCTGGAAAAGGGGGGAAAGGTAGAGCGGCCGAGACAATCAGGGAGCGTGGGGTGGGTGAGGAGAAGGGTGGGAGTGTGTCCGGAAGCTATGGGGGTCATAAGCCTGGCAGCAAGTGACTAGGGGCCCCCCAGAGCCGCTATGGTTTGTTTGGGGTTCTTCCGGTATATCAGAAAATATAAGTGCTTCGAGGGGCGCTGTGGTTCAGGGAACACATGGGGCTTCAGTGCAGAGACCATCGTGGCGGCTAATAGCTGGTGGGGATGCTTCCTCGAGACCTGGAACTGCTATTTTAAGAGTTTATTACCACTAAAGTTTGATCCGATTAAACGTCAGCAATAAAAGGAAGCCCACACTGTGGTCCTTACGGGTCTCTTTAACAACTAAATTATGACGTACCCTCCCCTGACCCCCATTGAGGAGGGACTCGTTTCTTGAAGACGAGTGTTAGACACCGCAGTGCTTTCAAGCTAGAAAAATAAGACACAACTCTTATTTTTCGTCATCCCTGGAAGTAATGGGGAAGATAGTAGCCAGAAGTACTGTACTGAATTCAGTACTGAGAGATAGGGATATTGTAGAAGGTGGGAAGAAGGTAAGGAAATAACCGGGAGCTCCTTCAGGCAGGCCAAGATAAAGCAGCCGCGGTAGGGTAAATCATACTCTACCCAGAGAGTCCCGCCCCAAAAGCACCGATGGGAAACAGCACAGTTTGTGTTGCATAGCACTGCTGTAGTAAAACTTCAAGACAGATTATCGAGTGGGGAAATTAAAGCAGAAGACTAAATCATTGGGGGTGCTGTGTATGACGTTAAGGTCGTGAACGGGCCAGGAAGCCCGTTAAAGAGGTCATTTCAGTAGAAGAGATAGAGGTGGCCTGAACTCTTTGGTTGTGGGAACCCAGAGAAGAGACAATAAAGGGAGTGCTGTAGAGCGATGGCCCAGAGGCCCCAGAAACCAAGCTGTTTTTAAAGAAAGAAATATGAGAATGGATGAGGTGCCACAAACCTGTGCCACAGCACAGAGCTGCTGAGGCAGGGAGATCTGAGTTTGAGGTCATCTGGAGTACATAGAGCACCTGTATCAAAACAAAAACCAAAATAATTATCAAACTAGAACGATGCATAGGGAGTGAAGGACAAGGAGAAAGGCGTTTCCCCATTTTGGAGATCCTCTTTGGTTGTCCTTCAGCTGGTTAGCTCCTTTTCATCCATCACACATTCCCTGGCTAACTGAAATATCTGTCCTTTTCCAAATTCCCCTTCCACAAGTTTTCACCTGCTGGATTCTCGGGAAATGATCTGTCTTTCTCACTGGAATGTGGGTTCCTTGGTGGTAGCTATGAACCCTGTTCACCTCGTACCCCTGAAGACCTGGAACTCAGGGTTTAGGAAGCATTTGTTCAACTGAATACTTAATCCAGGGAGGGTAGTTCTTAGATATCTTGGCCTCTAACAGTGTGCTGCCTTTTTAAAAAAAAAATATATATATAGCTCATGTTTTTTATTTTTTGAAAAAGAAAATCTTTTTTTCATTATACATACCAATCCTTTCTGACACAAAATCTTAACAGTAGTAAGATGTGCTTCTAATGCTTGATAACTTGAATGGCAAAATCTTGCCAGGCCATCAGAGAGGCATTGTGGTAGACTGCAAAAATTTGGGCATAAATACATTCTTTACTTTGTAGTATCTTTATTCTCAGAGAGTTTGGGTGTTAGAATTGCAAGTCTCAAACACTGGCACAAAAGATAGTAGAGATTATGTAACTTTATATAATGGCAGTGCTTAGTGTTCTGCCATTGGAGGGCAAGATTTGGGATGGGGTCAGGAGGATTTGGAACAGGCTTCTGGAGTTCATTCATCATGCCCACATTCATCTCTTTGTCTGTTTTCTGTGAAGTGTTTTGTAGGGCGCATTTCCTGTTATTAGAGATGAGTCACTGAAGAAGGTAACTTGATTGTGTGACTCACCATGTAGCCTTTTGGAGCTTGAGGATGTAAGGGAAAGATCACCTTGTATTATGAGTTGGATGCATCTAAAATGTCGAAGTACATTTGAAATGAGTACCTGTCCTCTTTTTTTCTAAAGGAGGTGCCACTTCTGGGAATGACAGTGCTGACAAGAAGGCTCAGGGCCCTAAAGGTGGTGGCAGTGCAGTAAAGGTGAGTTATCTCCCATCCCCCTTCTTTCCATACTAAGTATTAAGGTGGCTAGCTGTGTGGATGCCTAGAAAAGACTGTGAGTAACTTGTTCTTATATAAGAGGCTTAACACTAAGGGTAAAGGAAAGAAGATATAAAACTGGAAGCCAAAGACCACTCTTACTTTTTTGTTGTTTTTGGTTTTTTGTTTTGTTTTGTTTTTCAAGACAAGGTTTCTCTGTGTATCAGCCCTCGCTGTCCTGGAACTCGCTCTGTAGACCAGTCTGATCTCAAACTCACAGAGATCTGCCTGGCTCTGCTTCCCGAGTGCTGGGATTAAAGGCGTGCACTACTGCCTAGCTCAGTCTCACTTTTAAAAGGTAGAATTTTCACACTTTTAGCACTGTTCTTTAAAGTGTGTTAACTTAGGGATTGGGGTGCTAGCTCAGTCAGTAAAGTACTTCGAAAAGGACCTGTGTTTGATCCCCAGAACCCATATAAAAAGCTGGGCATAGTGGCATACATTTAAAATTCCAGCACTGGCTAGGTAACCAGCCTAGCATAATTGGTGAGTTCCAATCCAGTGAAAGGCCCTATCTCAAAAGACAAAAAGGAATTGGATGACACTCTAGATTATCTTCTGGCCTCCACATACACTTACACACAAATTTGTTACCTTGACCATGCAAATGTGGGTGGAGATAAGTCAGCAAATAATTACTTGAAGCCCTTAGCCACCCAATCCCAGAGGAATGTCTGCAGACAGAACTGTACTACTATAGCTATGGAACAAGAAGTTTCATGTTTGGGTCAGGATGCAAGAGGTTTAAAAAAATAGATTTCATTGCCTCTGCCTACAAATTCAACCATATTAATAAAATAACTTGTAGGATGTTCAGTGATATGAGTTAATGTGTTGTTTTGTAGTTACCTGGGATAATTCAGATGTGACTCTTGCACCAAGAAGAATCAGTTTCCTCTCCAAAACACTAACTAGACATGCTTTTCCCTTGTAGGTCAGACACATTTTATGTGAAAAACATGGCAAAATCATGGAAGCCATGGAAAAGTTAAAGTCTGGAATGAGATTCAATGAAGTGGCCACACAGTACAGTGAAGATAAAGCCAGGCAAGGGGTATGCTGCACTTATCATTTGAGTGTTCTGTTGTCATGCTAGGGCAGTAAGGTAGCCTCCATAAAACCCTGAGTAGAGCCACCACATTGCAAAAAAAAATAAAAGTTTCCTCCACAAAGGAAATACAAAAGCAAGGATTATTTTCTATGTTCTATCATTAATGTAGCCATATCTTTGTTTTGAGAGAAGTAGTGTTCTGCCATTGGAGGGCAAGATTTGGGATGGGGTCAGGAGTGATCTGTCTTTTTCACTGGAATGTGGGTTTCTGGAAGTAGAAATGTCTAGCTTGTGGGACTGCGGATGTAGCTACATAGTAGAGCATTTGTGTAGCGTGTATGAAGCCCTAAGCTTGATCCCACCAATTCTAACTTCTGAGAAGGGGCATAAGAATCATCTGTGTAGAAGGGGAGATGGGGAAGGGGATCTGCTATGTGAGCTTTGTCCTTTTGAAACCAAGCACCAAGGACACAGTCACCTATGTCTAAATGTAGGCGTGACCTACCTTTTACAGACCACTTCAGAATACAGCAGTATCATGAGCACTTGTCCTCATCCAGTCTTAGACTTCTTGCTCCCATTTGTCCCTGGTGAGACAGCTCCTACATAGCCCAGATGAATAAATACAACCCAGTGAGCCATTGTATTCATACTGGGAAAACTCTCTGAAGCTACAATAGAACTATTCTCTTTTTAAGGCCACTTGATACCATATGCCTTTGGATTTTTCAGGGTGACCTGGGTTGGATGACCAGAGGGTCCATGGTAGGACCGTTTCAAGAAGCAGCATTTGCCTTGCCTGTAAGTGGGATGGATAAGCCTGTGTTTACAGACCCACCGGTTAAGACAAAATTTGGATATCATATTATTATGGTTGAAGGAAAAAAATAAAAGCACATGAAAGACTGAATAAATGTTTTATATTTCGTTTATCTCTTTAAGTGGTATTATGAAATAATCCTCATGTCCTGTGAACTGTCGCGGGTACCAGTATGTTCTGCAGTCACTTTCAGTTATCAGTTCTCAGTGATGACTCATGCAGACTCCTTTAACTTGAGTTCCCATTTTCCCTAGACTAACTTTGACCGTCAATGTGTCCCATAAATTAACTCTGAAACCATCTTCAGAGGAGTCAAATCTTAGGCCCCTGAAAACCTTGGGCACCTAGTAGGCGAATTAGCACATGAAAAGCATAATTCAAGTTAGATAACTGATCTGCCAGGACAGGTGTCACTAGCTCCATTGTCTTAATATATAGTACATGACAGCCAAGCAGCTGTCCAAAGTGAACTTTCTCCTTAAGATTATTTTTTATGATTAAGGTGTCTGTGTGTTTGTGAGTGTGCATATGTGTGTAAGTGCCCGTGCAGGACAAAAGAGGGCATCAGATCCCCTGGAGCTTGGTGTGCAGGTGGTTGTAAGCCACCTGACATGGGTAACAGGAAGCAAACTGGTCCTCCACAAGTGCAGCAAACACTTTCCTGAGCCATGCCTCCTGTTTCTCAACTTTCTCTTCAAATAAATGCCTGTCAAAGGAGGTACTTGGGGGCCTGCCAGATGGCTAGCAGGTTAAGGTACCTACTACCAAGTCGGATAGCCTGAGTTTAGTCCCTGAGACCCACATGGTAGAAGAGAACTGGTAACCTAACTTGTCCTCTGCCTTAGGGTTTCCGTTGCTGCGACAAAACACCATGAGCATAAGCAATTTGGGGAGGAAAGGGTTTCTTTTGGTTACACTTCCATACCACACAGTCCATCCTTGAACATCAGGGCAGGAAGCTGGAGGCAGAAACTGAAGTGGAAACTATGGGGAAGTGCTAGTCGCTGGCTTGCTCCTCATGGCTTTCCCAGCTTGCTTTCTTATAGAACACAGGACCACCAGCATAGGGGTGGCATCACCCACAATGAATCAGGCCATCTCATGTCAGTCATCGATGAAAAATGCACCACAGGCTTGCCCACAGTCTGAACTAGTGGTGGTATTTTCTCAACTGAAGTTCCCTCTTCCCAAATGACTCTAGCTTGTGTGAATTTGACATAAAACTAGCCAGCACATCCTCTGACCTCCATATGCATGCTGTGGCACAGGAGGGACGGGGCACACACACACACTAAATAGTATAATTTAAAATTAGGGGAAAGATACTTGGCTCTCCTATGAAGTTTTCTCTACTAGACTATGCAGATATTTTCCAGTTGCTGGCTAAATGGATTCAGCATAAAAGCACTTCCTTCATGCTCCTTGCATGGTGTCCTGGTTGGGTTTTGTTGGTTGGTTTTGTTGGATTGCTTTGTAGGCAAGTCTGTGGGACACTTCTTGATTAATGATTGATGTGGGAGGGCCCAGCCTACTATAGGCAGTCTGGACAGGTAGTCCTGGATTATATAAGAAAACAAACTGAGGGGTCTGGACCCCGACAGCTCAGCAGTTAAGAGAGAGCACTGACTGTTCTTCCAGAGGACCCGGGTTCAATTCCCAGCACGCACCTGGCAGCTCATAACTCTAACTCCAGTTATAGGGGATCTGGCCTCCTCATACACGCAGGCAAAAACACAAATGCACATAAGAAAAAAGAAAGCAAACTGAGCAAACCATGAAAAGCAAACCAATAAGCAGTATTCCTCCATGGCTTGCTACTTCAGTTCCTGCCTCCAGCTTCCTGCCTTGAGTTCCTGTCCTGACTTCCCTCAGTGAAGGAGTGGAACCTGACAGCTGTAAGATGAAATAAACCCTTTCTTCCCCAAGTTGCTTTTGAACATGGTATTTTACCACAGCAATAGAAACTCTTAGCTAACACATATGGATTGCATTAGGATTCTTTCCATGGCTAATATTCTGTTATCTAAAGATTGTTGAAGATTGTGTGTGGGAGAATGTTCTGTGTCATGTGTGTATGTGCACATGGAGGTTAGATCTTCAGGAGCTGTGCACCTTAGTGGGCTTTGTTTGTTTTGAGATGGAGGAATCTCTTACTGCCTTGGAGCTCACCAGTTCAGCTCGGCTGGCTGGTTAGCCAGGGATCCTCTTTTCTTTGTCTTCCCAACCCTGGGGTTGTAAACTCTTGTCTGCACACCAGGTTCTGGGGAATGGACTTAGTCTTCGTGCTTGTATAGCAAGAACTCCACTGACTGAGCTATCTCCCCACCCCAATGGTATCTATATCTCTATATATATAGGTTGTTTTTTTGTTAGGGTTTTTTTTTGGTTTTTCGAGACAGGGTTTCTCTGTAGCTTTGGAGCCTGTTCTGGAACTAGCTCTTGTAGCCTAGGCTGGCCTTGAACTCACCAGAGATCCGCCTGCCTCTGCCCCTGAGTGCTGGGATTAAAGGCATGTGCCACCACCACCTGGCATAGTTAAGTTATATTTATTTATTTTGTTTGTGTATTTATATTTTATATGTGCCATAGCGAGTATGTGGAGGTCAGAGGACAACTTACTCATCTGGTTCTCTTTCTCTCATATGGCTTCTGGGGATCAAACTTAGGTCTTCCCGTGGAACCATCTCGGTAGTCCATTATGTCAATATTTTAATTTTTAACTGCTGTATTTATGACATATAAAAATGTGTCATGAATAAAATACCATATTGCTTTAGAAATAAAAATTTACCAACTGATTTTTTTTTTGTTTGTTTGTTTGTTTTATTGAGACAGGGTTTCTTTCTGTAGGTTTGGAACCTGTCCTGGAACTTGCTCAGTAGACCAGGCTGGCCTTGAACTCACAGAAATCTGCCTGCCTCTGCCTCTCGAGTGCTGGGATCAAAGGTGTGCACCACTACCACTCAAGAGTTCTGAATTCCTGCCATTTAGCAGACATGCCACTATGACAGAACAGTATTCAAAGTAATCTAGGTATGATGCTATGTGCTTGTAGTCCCAGAATCTTGGAGCTTAGCTTGGGGGCTTTTGAATAAGGCCAATCTAGAACTACATAGAAGTTCTAGGCCAACTTGGGGTATAATAATAGCATTGTTCTGTCTCAACACACAAATCAGAGCTCAGCTAAGATGCAAAGAAAGTACTTATTGAAGTAGTTTCACATACGATACTACTACCTTAAACCATTTTCATGTAGCTCAGTAGCAGAGCACTTGCTTAGGATAAGCAAGGCCATCTCCAATCCACTCCTCACCCCCAAAAGAGTTAATAATCTCACATACATGTTTATAACAACGAATAATGAAAAGAAACTCTGAAAACCTTGAATCTTTGAAAACCTTTATAGTACCTGGTCTTTTCCTAGGACATTGGCTTACTCAGTATATTGTGAATCCCTGTTGGGTGGATGTCATCCCCAAAGGAAAGTCAGAGAGCAGGAAAAGTGAACCAGCAAAACTAGATTCTATGGCTTGCGGAGCAATTAAAGCTAGCCTGGGAGTAAGTAGGGAGGAATGGGCCTCTTACCCCAAGTATCTCTTTAGGAAGTTAACCATTGACTGGTAATTACAATTCTGAAGGAGTTGATGAAGGAAACATTTGAGGAGTTTAAGGCTGGGTCTGGTAGCTCATCCCTTTAACCTCAGCATTTGGGAACCAAAGGTTGGATGATCTCTATGAGTTCAAGGTCAGCCTGGTCTATATAACAAGTTCTGAGACAGCCAGGGCTACACAGAGAGACCCTTGATGGAGGGGGGTCATCTGTCTATGTGTTACTTTTATTGGTTAATAAAGAAA
>LOJH01040034.1:2782-14711 GCA_001685095.1 Ellobius talpinus | reverse complement strand
AGCTAATAAGTAGCCTGACCTAATAGGCCAATCAGCTTTATAACTTATAGAGATATCTGTGTAATTTTCTTTGGGGCTTGCTGGATGTGGGGTATCGGGCGGGACAAAAACCCCCAACAAGCAGGCCCCGCTCATGTTACAGGAGGGGAGGAAGGAAGGAGAGAATGAAGGAAGAAAAGAGAGAGAGGAAGAAGAGAAAGGAAGGAAAATAATATCTTCAGGTTCTTTTGTGCACAGGAGCTTACATTCTAAGAGCAAGCTATACGCTCATGATTTTGTCTGTTTGTAGATTGTCTCTTGTTGATTCATTTACACAGCATTCTTCTAACATTTGAGTAGTATGTCTAGCTGGCCCAGAGTCAATGAAAAGAAGAAACCTACATGCATAAAGCTAACACAGTCTAATTTCAGGTGATAGATAACTGATATAAAATCGTATCAGATTTCATATTAAAGTATGATCTGTGTATGTAAACATGAGTACAACCTTCATGAGATTGTAGTGCTTAGACTTTTATAGATGAGAATGGGAAGCAACATTGTCAACAAAGAACAATGTGAATCATGCATTGTACAGCCCCAGCATCAGGCTTCCCAGGGCCCTCCCCAGAAAGGATGGAAAAGTCAAACCAAAGGTTATGCTCACAAGATTTCCTGTTACTTGGCCTCTGTGTTACATTACAGGATGGTAAAACTCCCCTGCTATGAGGAGCCTACCTCTTTTCTCAGGGTGACCATAAACCTCCTAATGTCCCAAATTCTACACAATTTCATACTAAATCAATGTTCCATTATATTTAATAACTCTGATTACATAATGTCACACATAATTATTATTTTGGTTTTATATTTATATGGGTTTCTATTTAAAATAAATGTTTGTTTAGCTGCAGGTTAGATCTATAACTATCTCATGTTTTAATTTATTGTTGGAAAATATGATCTTCTCCAAATGACCTATCATCCTTCTCCATTAAACTCAGAGCAGAATTTTATAACCCATTCAGAAAACATCACCTACTTTTTCTAAAGGTATTTTACAGATGAATACAGTCAACCTTGAGAAGTACTTATTATCTCTGCCAAATCACTTCATATTCTGAGAGCACTACTACATTTTTATCTTGTCAAAGGCAAGGTAATATAAAAAGGCATAGATTTCTCAAAACCCTTTTGGATATTAACAAGGATGAATTCTTCAAATACTACTATTCTCAGTTATTAAAATTTTTACCCTTTTATATTTCTTTAGATATTATAAATTTAATTTTCTTATATATTTTGGAGATAAAACCAATGAGAGGGGTGTAAAAGATTTGACTGAAGAATGCATA
This sequence comes from Ellobius talpinus, assembly GCA_001685095.1. Lineage (NCBI taxonomy): Eukaryota > Metazoa > Chordata > Mammalia > Rodentia > Cricetidae > Ellobius > Ellobius talpinus. The sequence continues at coordinate 13,377 of LOJH01040034.1, read as the reverse complement.
GTGGTGTTTTCTATCATTAAAAGCAAACACCGTCATTTCAAGCAATTCTTTTTTAATAAGTACAATGAAATTCGCGTTGATGGAATGAAGAAAGAAGGAATGGGCAGCCTAAGGAAGGAGTTTGTGCATGGACATGGCCTGTCTGACACACTCTAGTAAACAGTTTGAATGTTTCATATACTTTATAATATTATATAATTTATAGTTTACTCATACAATGGGACCCACTTTCTCTCCACGCTATAATCATGCATCCTGTGCGTAGATTTCTTTGCGGTGTAGCACATTCAGGTAATACTATTAGGATTAACAGGGTGTACAGAAATACCTTACCAAGGTATGAGAGCCAAAAACTGGGAGTCAGCTGAAGCCAGCACCTCCTAAGTAACTAATGAGGACCCATAACTGCCTACCACTTTATTCCTCTTTCCACTCAGAAGAGGAAAATTCCAAAATACATTGTCCCAGTTCATAGACACGATTCACACTCTGATGTGCTTGCAGATAATATAATACCTGAGCAAAGGGACTCAAACATTTAGGGCATATGTCCAGCACTCTCATCCTGAGTTTCTTGGGTCTAGACTATCTAGTCCCACTCCAGTGGAAGACTCCATACATAACCCAGTTATTCTTGTCCCTGTCCACCTGCCTCCCCCTGTGCTTCTTAAGTATGGGAGAGACAAGAAGCTTCAAAGCTTAGGCAGGAGCTGTGGTATAAATGCAGGCTGGACATGCAAACGCTGGTAAGAGTCAGGAAGCTGGTATTGATGATGATCAGTTATTTAAGTCAAACACAGAAAAAGAAAGTCTGCACCTCCAGGAGACTCTGCAGGGCCTTCCTGCCTCTGTTTCTCTTCGGCTTTGAGAAAGGCAGTGTCTAAAATTTTATCAGAATCATCTTAGGGAACATGTGTCTCCAAATTAATAAATAAATGTGTCATTAAGTTCCCTCAATAAATTATTTACTCTCAGAAACAAATGTGTCCCTGGGAAAGGGAGGTGAAGATTCGCATGAGATGGCATTTGCTTGCAGTTGTTAGGATAATGAAATGGAAGCCTGATGTACATAGTTGAGAGTAGCATTTTATATGGGTTTTTCTTTGTTATATGTTTTTATATGCTTTATTTGCATATTTTCCTTACTAACACAATGAGATTAGATCAAATAGTAACTAAAACATGTCAAAATTCTGATTTTTCTGAAGAATAGTGTTTATGTTTTACCCAAACAAGCACTTCATAAACAGGAGAGAAGGAAATAAAGCTAATTTTAAACATTATTTTTTTAAAATCAGAAGCTCCTTATTTTCCCTTTAAATACCAGGTGCTTTATTTGGCAATTACCATTATATAGCCTGCCTGATGCAACCATTACACAGCTTGCTTTATGTAACCATTGCAGAGTCTGCCTGCTGTAAAGTTGTTCAATTGTTGTTACAGAATGTATTTTTATAGGATTCTTTTACTTAAACCTTTATAAAGATGAGCAAAATGGGAAACTATACCTTTGCTGCTATTTAATGATTCCAGTTTAAAATACTGTCACACTCTATAGCAATGTAAAGATTAAGATCAAATTTTCTAGCAAGAAGATACTGCCAAGAGTTACCAGTGATGGAGAAATGTCTAAAGTATTGCTCTATAGAGAAAACGAAGGTCTCTTTTAGTTCATGTCATTTCTCTGGATTGTCATTTGTGAGCAGAGAAAGAGAAATAATCCTATCAACTGTGTGTGTGTGTGTGTGTGTGTGTGTGCGCGCGCGCACCTGTTTGTGTGTGGGGGGTTGTCCTTTCTCTACCACCTCCCATCCTTCCTGCTAATGTCAGTGGGAAAATTCTGTGCTTTAACAACTTTCCCACCATAAAGAAGAATCGTTATTTATTTACAGATGAAAGGAGAGGGAACTTTTGCATATTTAAAAACTGAAATTAGGCCCTTGTTAATTTTGTCTTAATATAGGAATTATTGAAAGTTGAGACAAGGTAATATCTTTAAGAATTATTTAAACATTTGTTTTTATTTTCCTGATTTTTTAAAAAATACCCATCTTAGAATTTTCTTTTTAAATATTTTTATTATTTAATTATTTTTAATTTAAGGATACCTTGATCATATTCTTCCCCTTGCCCAAGTCCTTCTGGATCTTCTGCCCCCTCCTTACCTACCTAACTTCAATTTCTCTCTCAAAAATAATCAAAAACTCAATACAACAAAACCACCCAAAACTAAGAAAATAAAATAAACCCATCCACCCCCCCAAAAAACCCACAGAATTGAAACATAATAAAGCACAAACAAAAAAATCGTGTGATAATTTGTGTGTTGGCCAATTACTGTTGTATATGAGGTCTGCCCTGCAGTGCTTGATGAACTCAGGGTCACTCTATTTGAGAAAAGTGACTTTCCCTCTCCCAGAAGATGTGACAGTTCAGTTCCTAAAAATATAATCAGTTGAAAGAAAATCGATCAAGTCAAAGACGGACAAAACAAACGAACAGAAGGAAAAGGACCCGAGAAGGCACAAGAATCAGACCCACTCATTCGTACACTGCACACTCAGGAATCCTATGAAAACACGAAACCGGAAGCTGTATTTTCAGAGGACCTGGTGCAGACCTGTTCAGGTCCTGTGCATGCTGCCTCAGGCTCTGTGTTCAGATGAGCTTTGCTCATGTTGATTTAGAGGGTCTTGTTTTCCTGGTGAAGCCTATCCTCTCTGCTCATGTTGATTTAGAGGGTCTTGTTTTCCTGGTGAAGCCTATCCTCTCTGCTCATGTTGATTTAGAGGGTCTTGCTTTCTTGGTGAAGCCTATCCTCTCTGGCTTTTACCCTCTTTCCACCACTTTTGCCTCAGGGTTCCCTGAGCTCTGTGTATGTGTGTGTGTGTGTGGGGGGTAACCTGACCAAACAGTTCATTCAGGGCTGAGTATTCCAAGTTTCTCACACTCTCTGTGCAGTGTCTGGCCATGTCTCTGTATTTTTGTTCCAATCTTCTGCAGGAGGAAGCTTCTCTGATGATAACTGAACGAGACATTGCTGAATATTATTAGGATGCATCTTATCACTACATTTTTTTCTTAGTTTAGACCAGTATTATTTGGTTTTCCCATAGGTCCCTAAGCTATCTAATCTCAGGCTCTTGGTCATCCAAGTAATGGCTCCATCTCATGGAGTTGTCCTTAAGTCAAATCATTTATTGGTTGGTTACACTCACAACTTTTGGGCCAACATGGCCCTAGTCTATCTTGCAGGCAGTGCACAGTTGTAGATAGAGGGTTTGTGGCTGATTTGGTGTTTATATTTCTCTGAGAGCATGCAGAGTATGTTCCTGTAGCAAAGACACAAGAATGTAGGGGTGAAGGCTCTGTATAGGAAACAACATGGCATCTCCATCTTCAATGAGTTGTCTAGGTGTTGTCTTTAGCAATGGCGCCTTGCTCTTAGTTTGTGGAAAGCAGCCTGTTGTCTTGGCAACAGGCAAGTTGCTTGTTGTTTGGGGATTCCCATGGAACACCTTTGGTCAGCAACTCAGTTAGATGCAACCCAACAAACAGGCAGGAAGTTTCATTTGGTTACAAGAGATCGCAGTCTGGGCTCTGACTTCTCCATTATTTGGTGATTTCATTTAGATACCTGCCATAGATGTATGTATTTTAGGGAGATTCTACAATACTAAGTATTCATATTACTCCTCAAATGCCTCTTAATTTCAGTTGTAGCTCTCTGTGTTCCCTCCCAAAGCTCCCTTTCTCTTCCCTTTCCCCACTTACGCTCCCATTCCATCCCCTGCACATCCATCTTAAACTCTCTGTTCTGTTGCTCTTCACTCACGTGCTCTATCTTCCCCCTCTGGCTTCTTACTCTATAGGTACCCTTTGTGGCTTTATGGACTGTGGTTTGTGTATCATTGACTTCACAGCTCATATTCACCATGTAATCGAACATATAACATTCATCGGGAGAATCACTCATTGGTTAGAAATGTCATCATGAAATTTAAAGGCAAATGTAGGTGACTAGGACAAAACCATCCTGAGTGAAGATTCATAAAAACAAATATAGAATATATTTCATTTTTCCTTAACCAATGGTTTTTCCATATCAATGCAAAGCTTTCTACAATGATGGAGTCGTAACTAGAGTAAAACTGTTTTCTGATTTTATCTCACATTGCTCTATTTCTGATCTTTGTATAATTTCCCATGAGTCAAAGTGTGGTGTCAGACTTTTTTCTTTTTTCTCCTTTCTTGTTTCACTTTTTGAAAATTTTATGTATGAGTACTATATTTATATCACTCCTCCACCTATTCCCTCCAGATCTTCCCCTAACCCCACCCACTCATCTTCAAATTATATATATATATATATATATATCACTAGAATCTGTGAGATCATTTTTTACCCCTCATATGTGTTTAAGGCTGGCCTTGGCTAACCTGTAAGGGGCTTGTCCCTGGAGATGACTCTCCCTTTCACAGCTGTGAGGCTAGTCTTACCTTAGTAAACCTACTCTTGCAAAACTCACAGGTTATTTCATCAAGTCAGCTCTTTCTACATAGACAGAAGTGAACCTTGCTTTCACCCATTTTGCATATCTGGTCCTTTTATGCTGCAATATAGTATCTTTATCCATTCTTTATCAAGAAGTCAACATGGACACCAGTTCCCAGCTCTTCTAAGGGTTCCCAAAGTACTCTGTCGATAAAATAAATGACAACACCCCCCAGAAGATGGTGGGGTATTAAAGTATTGATATATCATAATTTCTCAAACTGCATGGCTTGTGTTGAGTTGCTAGATTCTTCCAAGCAAATGTTAGTAAATTTTGACCTTTATGAAATTGTCTGGCTATCCTAGGCCGTGAGTCTACACAAACGATGTGTGGGAATCTAGTAGGCGAGGTGGTTGTCAAAGTAGTGTTATATAGTGCTCTCTCAGAACTAAGGAAGAGACGAGTGATGCTCTGATCCTTCTGAAATACATGGCATGTCTGCTGACCCCCGCCATTTTGCACCTTTAAATAACATAGAATCACACCTTGCATTCCTACCTCGCATGCTTTGGGTAGTGGGAGGAGGTGATTACACTAAATGGCACTCTGGGATGAGGATCTTTTGAGACGATGCTATTGGTTCACAATTTCCACTCTATGACAATCTTTTCTACATCCTATACTTCTTAATCATACAGGGTAAAGTTTCCTGGATATAACTTGTTACTGCAGTCCATAACTGACTTCTATTTAAAGCAGGGTTTCCTTAATGATTTAACTTGCTTTAGTATTTCATTCAACAAAGATAAGCATTCTTCCCCTGGGTATTTCTTCAAATATATTTGTTGACTTCTAATTATTTACAGGAAGTAAACAATTGAGTTAAGTCACCCAGGGTGATTCTATCCTTAAAGAACAGAATCCTGGACAAAGTTGAGCCCGTGTCTGAAATCCCGCACTTATAAGCAAGGATCAGAACTGAAATGTAGAGCTCAGCCCGAGCTATGTTTCCTAAAACAAAACCTAAAGAAAGGAAAAAGGGCATCTGAAGATTTTTGTTGTGCTCCCTTCTTCTGTCTACTGAGGAGATGCATCCTTAGTTTTAATTCTAATATGTCACTCATGCTTAGGAGTCATGCACCCTTAGATGTCGAAAGGACGATTTTGTTACCTAACGATACTTGGCAGCCAAATGGGAATTCCCTGTTTTCCTGCTTTTGCTCACCACACATCTGAATCCCAAACTATTAATTCCTTTTTTCAGTGTTTGTGTGGTCTCATTGATAAGGAATTTATACTTAATACATTAAAAGTCTCTTATAAGATTAAAATCAAATGAACATTTCACAGCTGATTATCAAAATGTAAACTCCATTGCTGATGTTATCCACAATCATATCTGAGTATCCAGGGAACTTCTGGTTACAATTGTTACTAACATATTTATGATATGAGTGGTTTCTTCTTGGCACGCAGATGTTTTCCTTCCTAGGAGTGCTCCCTATCTGCCTGAGATCCCACAGGTCTGAGTTCTCATGTACTGGACATTGGCAAAAGAAAAAACTCTGGATGTATGAAACCCAACCCAGCCCCAAACAGCACAATTCTCATGACATTAGTGAAAATTCATAAGGAAATCATTTATCTCCTCCATTGCATACATGAAGAAGCTCTCAGAATTGTGAATTTTTATAACAAATATAATTACTTATTTCTAGGTCACCAAGAAATACATTTTCTTAATGTCTGGGAGATATTTATAATTATTTCAAAAATGATTAGAAAGTAAGAAATTTCAAATATGGATAATTTAAAAAATAAATATATCATATCTATTCAGGTGTTATTTAATAATGTTCTTATTGATGTATAATTTTATATTAAAATGTTATTAAAGTCAAACAGGAAAGATTTTTTAAAATAAAATGTAATGGAAGACAACAATAGCTTGATCATAAGGTAATATTTTTATTCTTATAAGTATATTTTATTTTTATTTGTTACAAAAACATTTAAGATTTTGGCAATTTAGAATCTTACAATTTAGCTTTTCCATAAGGTATTTTGAGGCATTACCTTGATATTTATATGGCATACTAATAATTACCAAACAGCAGAGATTAACTTGCATGTCAGTTTCAGAAAAAAACATAGATATAGTATAATTAATTGATTATTTATATATATGGGCAGGATATGTGCTTTTCATTTAGCATGTTAGGTACCAGAAGTCATTATTAGCCCATTTGTGAGTCTCATTTTAAATATTTAAATAGAAACAAAATAGCTTTAGCTCTTTAATAAAAGGTCGTGAATGTATACTTCAAAAGTCTAAGGTTTCTGAGCTTTAAAGAATCTCAGCATAAGCCATTCAAGAGGTTAATGTTCCAAGCATACTAAATATTGGAAGATTAGGCTGTATTCTGCTAATGCCATTGCTAAAATCCTTTAAAGCTTGTTATTTTATAATTTATATCACTTTTAGTCAAAGCTGTAAATGAAATTTTAAATTTTCTTGGTATGTATTGTTCATGAGGTTGAAACTGATTTGATTTCAATGTATTAGAAATTATCTTTTTGCTGTTGTTGTTAAGGTTGTGATGTAGTTTGATTTTTTTTACTCTCCTTTTTTTTTCTGAAAGTAGAATGTGCTTTGTGCCCTATATGACATCTTAGTATGTGAACCCATTTATCTTTCTGGAAAATTAATTATTGATTCAAAGATGGAGTCAGACATTGTCCATGTTTCTCACCATAAAACAAAAACTATCACCTTCATTGTATTTCCATTTTTACTTTACCATGATTTTAAAATGCTTTTATTTGAAACCTATTTAATTTCGAGTAACCAAGCGAACCTCTGATGGCTTTCCAATGGACTAAGAATGCTTTTCTTGGGAGCCAATGTCTCTGCAGGTAATGGTTCCTGATATTCTACCTGAAGACCAGAGTGTAATCCCAGGGACATACCTGGAGTAAGGGGGTAAACAATGACTGAAAGTGCACCCTGGAACTTGTGTACACATGCACACACAGACACACACAAATATATACAAAATGTAGAGAATGGACTGCTTGACAAAAATCCATATTTCAGAGAAGATTTGGATGATGATGATTTGAGTAAATGATTTTCTGAATACTGGTACACAGTGCACTCTTTATGTTTTGACAGATACTTGTGTCTAATTATTAACCACAGTGTTGTGGCTCAAGTTACAAGTAAATAAATTTAACATAGTAGATTTAATTCGACTCAGGTATTCTTCCTTCAGCATGTAGGACACAGATTTTAAGGGCATGTGTATATATATTTAGCAAAGTGAATGTTGTCTAATAAAGAATAATTAACCATGCTTTAACCAAAGGAAAAGCCATTGCTGTGATCGGAATCTAGAAATAAAACTAGGACGTTTCTAATTTACCAAGTAACTTAATTTCACATTGCACTTTCCCACAAGAATCATCATGGGCCAGGTGGAAGACCAATATTTCATGTAGAAGAACTACCACTATTGCTAGTGGCTAGTAGCACTGTGATTTTATTACTTTCATTTTAAATTAATCTGCATCATAATTCATTCATGTGAAAAGGTACTCGATTTTTAAATGGCTTTTAATTTTCCTTTTTCAGAATTTTATACTTGTAAATACAATCATATCAATCTTGCACTTCGCCCTCCATCTTTCCTCACGTCCTCTTCCCACCAAGTCTCAGATCTTTTTTTTAGCTTAATGCTGCTAAGTTCAATTAATGCTACCCATATGTGCATAGGTATGATGTCATCCATTAGAGTATGGGAAACCAACTTGTGGTCACATACGGAAAAAAAGGGATTTCCCTCCGCCAGCAACTACCCATTGCCAATAACTCATCAGTGGGCTTTGTGTATTTGTGTGTGTCTGTGGGGGTCAAGAGAGTGTGTGGACCAAGCTGTATACAAACAGATAAAAAGTAGCCGGTAGGGGTCAGTTTTTGGCTTCTGTCACCTGAGATCTGGGGTTTGAGTTGAGTGAGATGGCTCACCAGCAAGCACCTTCACATACCGAGTCATTTCGCTGGCTCATGTTCAACAGCTTATATTTGATCTTTACCTTACTGGTGTTGTTTGTTTCCTGAAAAAATACGTGTATATTTTCCACAATGTTGCAGGTTATAAAGAGGCATAAACAATGCAGTACTAGAAGAAAATCTATGGTAGTATATTTTGTAGCATATGATTGTTTAATAGGTAACTTTGAGGAAAAAGTCTTACATTTGAAGCTAAATGATTTAAAATAGGCAGTTAAATTTAGCACATATGATAAATACAAGAAAATATAAAAAAGAACCAATTAAAGAATTAGGAAGCTTGAAGCAGGACTTCAGGGGTATAAGAGGAGACTTGATAGTTTCAGGAGAAATCATTTTGTTGGGGAGCAAGAATTTGCATCAGAACATCAGTGGAAAGTGATGTCATTTTTGGGAGAGGACCAAGTTTCAGGTGAGGGTAAAAGATGGACATGCAGAAGTGGTCCATCCATGGCCTTAGAGCAGTGATACTCAATCTTCCTACCGCCGCGGCCCTTTAATAGAGTTCCTCAGGTTGTGGTGAAGACCCTCCCACTATAAAATTACGTTGCTATTACTTTGCAAGTGTAATGTTGTTAATGTTACCAATTATAATGTAAATATCTTTGGAGGTAGTGGTTTGCCAAATGGGTCACAACCCACTGCTTGAGAACCACTGCCTTAGAGGAAGGAAGCCATTGTGGAAAATGTAACAAATAGAAAGGTGAGCTATTCTGGTATGATGAATATAAACGGTGAACCATTCTACCTGTGTAAAGATAAAGATGAGAGCGGATGAGTCACAGGACTCACACTGTGCCGGGAGGCTTTCAGCACCTCAGAAGAAAAATCCAAAAGCAAGGGTCTTCTAGTCTTCTAGGCTAATGTTAGCACCTCGAAAGACTGGCATACAAAGTTATTACTGGCCTTTTGTCATGTGAATGCATCTTGAACAGTGACACATCTGGATTTTGCACTATTCACATGTGTATGTACACATCTGTACATATATGATACATATTGTTTATATATAAACTATAGGTTTTCAAATGTATGCATGAATAGTGTATACAACAAATTTAACTGTATTATGTGTTTTACATATATCTCATATTTTACTTATCAAATTATCTAGAAAGTGCTTAGTTGTGTTCAGTGAAGCTTCTGCAACAAAATACAGGCTAGATTGTTTGTAAACATTGAGAATTTTGGTATGGAAGACTCCAATAAAGACCCTGACAAACTCTGTGCTGATGAGGTCTGCGCTCTGCTTTATAAGGACAGCTAGTTGTTGTGTTCCTTTGAGGGGAAAGGGAAAACCAGCTCCCTCCAACATGTCTTATAAAGTAGTCATCCCGTTCAGGAAGTGCAGCCCCATTAATAACTTCAGAGAAGGTTAAGACAGGGTGCCACTCAGCTTAGGCTGTCCTTACACTCACTGTGCATTCAAGGGTGGTCTTGAACTTTGTTCCTCCTGCCTCCACCTACTTCCTTGGTGCTGTGGTTGCAGACCTATGGCAGCCTACCAGGTTTATATGGCGCTGGGAATCGAATTCAGGGCAAGCACTCCAACATCTGAGACTTACAGGACGCCTACCCTTCCTACAAATACTTTAATATTACCATATTGAGGACTTGGCTTAAAAGCGAATTTGAAATAGGCACATTGAGACCATAGCAGACTGTTTGTGGAAGAGTACAATTGTCCCCAGCAGTGCTCCTAATTATATATGGAAATTAATGAGAGTATCTAAAATGTAGCATGTTACATGCCAACTTAAAATAATTGTGGGTTCATTGCTTCATCTTATTTTCTGACCTAAAATATCGGCCACAAGAATGACTTAATAAGAAGTATAGATTTTATGTTTACTTGTAGTTTTCTTATGTTGACTTTTGCTGTCAGTCACAACCAAGTGTTTCCTTTCCCAGAGCACACAGTGTGACACTCAGAATTTTTATTAGTTTAATAAAACCTATTTAATTAGCCCGGGGGTGGTGGTGTACGCCTTTAATCCCAGCACTCGGGAGGCAGAGGCAGGTGGATC
>LOJH01040033.1:0-14711 GCA_001685095.1 Ellobius talpinus | reverse complement strand
AGTTGAACAAATGCTTTTGTAGTATGATTGAGAATCTTTTGGGTATATTCCCAAGAGTGGTATTGCCTGATCCTGAGATAGGTTGATTCCCATATTTCTGAGAAACCGCCATATTGATTTCCAAAGCGGTTGTACAAGTTTGCATTCCCACCAGCAATGGATGAGTGTTCCCCTTACTCCATATCTTCTCCAGCATAAGCTGTCATTAGTGTCTTTTGAAGTTCTAGTTCTACAAGCTACACCATACGGTAACCAACCAACCTCAAAGGAAGTGTGTGACTATGGAAGAGGAATGGAGACCAGAGGAGGCCAGTAGTAAGAGAAACATATAAATGTTTCTTAGACTTGCCCATCCTCCCACTTTTTTTCACAGATTCTTGCCTCAAGATCTAGAGATTGTGAAACACAAACAAGTCATTAATACATTCCTTATGGTTTCTTTTATAAACTGCTGTGAATTCTATGGCTGGAAGAACTGAAGAGGAGTACAGTGTGTGCAGACTTGTCTTTATGCTGATTTTAAACTATCAGGATTTGGATGTTTTTCTAGTACCATATTTAAATTAAACAAGACAAATAAAGAAATGTGGGCTTTCAATAAGTGCGTTTGAATTCTCCATTGATTGAAGAGTGGAAAATCAACAGAGCTTCATTTTTGACATATTAACTTCATAGATTTTCATATCAACTTAACAGCACCCCTATTTCCAGAAATGTTTATCATTCCAAGAAAGAATAAAGGGTCTTACAAAAGTTTAAAAAAAACTTGCCCAAGTTTAGAACTAATTAGAAATGAACATGGATTTCAAAGTCATCTCTCAAAATTTACATCATATCTACTAAAATTTCTGATTTGAATGAAAAGAAATCATATCATATACTACATATTTCTCAAAATTTGGAAAAGACTAAATCACAATAATAAACAAATAAATTTAAGAAATCTATAATTCTGCCCAAAGTTTGTATATATTTATTAATGGCTTTTATTATATGAATAAACAGAAAACAGACAGCCTAAGCACTTGTAAAGACACTGGAAGAAAAAAAAGAGAAAGATAGAAACCTAAAAATGTTACCACACCTGGAGAGGTCCATGGAATATCTTACATTATTTCAATTGATTGATAAAATTTGTCCATAAACTTTTCACATTAGTAAAAGGAAGAGTTTTTCTTTAATATTTTTGAAGAATATATAAATTTCCAAAAAACATGTTGAAAAAATTAATATTCCCCAAATAAAAGATATAGTGCTATGTAAAACAAATAGAAACTATACTTGATGTTAAAAGAATGCTGATTTCAGCTATTTATTTACTCAGAGACAGAGTCTCATCATGTAACACTCCATGGATTAGAACTTAATAAATAAATGATGCTGGCCTTAAATTCACAGATATCTATCTGCTCCTGTTTCTTTGAGAGTCCTGGAATTAAAGGCATGCCCAACATAAGTGGCTGAATATATTTTTTTCATCAAAGTTAAACTGAATGTCACTAAATTGAATTGATGGACTCCATATAAATTGCAATGAAGAGAAAAGCTTGAGAATGATAACTTGCTATGGAATAATGCTCTTGTACAACTGTAAAAAATTGTCATTCTTATTGGTTTAACAAAACTCTGATTGGCCAGTAGTCAGGTAGAAAGTATAGGCAGGGCAATTAGACTAGGAGACTCCTGGGAAGAAGAAAGGCCAAGTCATCACCCAGGCACAGAGGAAGCAAAAGGAGAATGCCTTAGTGAGAATTGTACCAAGCCACATCTCTAAACATAGACAAGAATTATGGGTAAATTTAAGTCATAAGACCCAGTCAGTAATAAGCCTGAGAAATAGGCCTAACAGTTTATAATTAGTATAAGCCTCTGTGTGTTTATTTGGGGCTAAATGATTATGGGACTGGGAGAAACAGAAACTTCTGTCCAATACAACTTGAAATTTATTAAATATTTTAAAATATAATATGTTCAATATTTATAATAAAGGACATCTACTTCAAATAAACAATGATGTATTTGATAATGACCATGGATCCAGAGATATGAATCAGAAAATAAAGGCATGTGGTGCCAAGTTTGACATTCTGAGTTCATTACCTAGGACCTATGGCCCACATGGTGAAATGAGATAACAAAATCATGTAAATTGTCCTCTAACTACAATACCAAAAGTATTGTTTATTCATTTGGAATAATAATAATATGTATATATAATTTATAATGACAAATGTATTGAACATTCAAATTGGATAGATCTTGTTTTTTGTACAAACACAACTGGACCTAAAACTTCATATACCAATTTTCAAAATATATTAAAAACTACTTAAGTTTAATCAAGTACAGAATTTTGTTTCAATCATGTGCCCTCTGTAAACAAAATTATTTCCTTGACTTCAAGTTCTACTAAAAACCATTTGTTACCCTATATACTTTTAAATTTTATTGTGGACTGAAGATTCCCTTGCTTTTGGTGTAACTATCTCTAACAATTTTATTCAATAATTTTTTTTGTATCTTGATGTGGTTTGAATAAGTATGGCCCCATAGACTCATGTGTTTGAATGCTTGACCCGTAGGGAATGACATTATTAGGAAGTATGGCCTTGTTGGAGTAGATGTGACTTTGTTGGAGGAAGTGTGACACTGAAGGGGAGATCTTTGATGTCTCATTTATGCTTGAGCTGCACCCACTGTGACTCAGTTTTTCCTTCTGCTACATGTGGATCAAGATATAGGACTCTCATCTCCTTCTCCACTACTGTGTCTGCTTGCCTGCTGCCATGTTCCATCATGAAGATAATGGAGTGAATGTCCGAAACTGTAAACCAGCCCCAATTAAATGGTGTCCTTTATAAGAGTTGCTGTGGTCATGGAGTATCTTCAGAGTAATAGAATCTTTAACTAAGACAGAGGACACCGTAATCAATGTTTTTTTCATCTAACTTTCTGGTATCCATCCCCGAAAGGAAAAATGTTGACTTCCGACTGATAAGAATAAGAGCATATCCACCAGCACAAGAAATCCAATTAGGTCAAATCAAACCAAATCAAAATGCCCATCGTTTATTAAGGATGATGCTTTCAGGTGGCCGAAGCGCATGGCAGGAGAGACAGGACAGGAGTTAACCCATGCAGACCCGAAAAAAACACGTGTTCCTCCTCTAGGAGGCCTATTAAATACCCTGTGGGAGTGGTCCTCATCTTCCCCCACCTGCGCCCCGGGAGGGGTCAGGACTTTGCATGCTGGATTTGGAGTCAGAGCAAAGCAACTCCCAGGCCAGGGGCTGGGGCTATGCTCCGAACTTAACACCAATGACCTGTTGACTGACTTAATATTGGTAGTTTGCTTTTATTTTTTAATTTTATTAAAAAAAACCTATCTTTTCTCACTTTACATACCAATCCCAGTTCCCACTCTCTCCCCTCCTCCCATTCTCTCCTCATTTTACCCCCATCCCACCTCCCATTCACTCCTCAGAGAGGGTAAGGCTTCCCATGAAAAGTCAACAAACTCTAGCACATTGCTTTGAGAAAGGACCAAGGCCTTCCCCACTATATCTAGGCTGAGCAAAGTTTTCTTCCAAAGAAATGGGGTTCCAAAATTTAGTACAAGCAGTAGGGATAAATCCTGGTCCTACTGCCAATGACCCCACAGTCTGCCTCAGCCATATAGCTGTCACCCACATTCAGAGGGCCTAGTTTGGTCCTATGCTCGTTCTATCCCCTTCAGGCTGGAGTTGGTGAGCTCCCATTAGCTCAGATCAGCTGTCTCAGTGGGTATCCCCAACATGGCCTTGACCTCTTTGATCATATTCTCACTTCTCCCACTCTTCAGTTGGACTTTGGGAGCTCAGCCCAGTGCTCCACTGTGGATCTCCACCTCTGTTTTGCTGTGCTGTAGGAATTTTTGTTGCCAGTAGCCTTTAATTTACCCGCCTACATGGGTGTGGCCTCTTGTACTATAACTACGGAAGGAAAGCAGGCCTTTGGCCTCTCTTCCAGCGGCGAGATTCTGTTGCTGTTTCCATTTAGAGCAGAGGACTGTAATCTGTGAGTATACTCCTAAATAAATAACCCTCTATTATACTCATGGAGCTAGTGTGGGATAACTTTTAAGCATTCGTCTTTATTGCTGGATGAAGGTTCTAAGGTGACACTTAAGATACTCATCGGTCATGTCAGTAGTTGGTTATGTGGTGCTGAGATGCCCTTTTCTGCTCTCTGTTCTTTAAGAATTTCAGACTAAAATCTGCTTAAAGGATGTCAGAATTCTAATATTTCTATATAGGACACATATGGTTTTTTGTTTGTTTGGTTGGTTGGTTTGAGGAAACTGGTATGCTAAACTAAACTTTTCCCTAGCAGTCTATCCATTTTAACTTTGGTCTAGAACGACAATAGCATACAAGATAAAAGTCCATTAAAACTGAATTTAAACACTTTAAATAATACTATTTTTAATGGGATAGAGGTAAGAAGATGTGATCCTTTTGTGGCCACATTAACTGAAATTAATAGAAAATTAATGATATGGTCTTAATTAGCAACTTTATTACCTCTTCCACCTAAATATCTAGGATCATTGTGGAAGAGGGGGTGGGAAGAGTATCAGAGCCAGAGATTTGGGGAGTACATCTGTGTAACACTGTTACTTGAGTATGATATGGCTACCACGCTGATGAATTCACAGTACCTGTGGTTGCCTGCCCAAGACATGCACAAGATCATATTGGTGGACATTTTAGGATGGGACAAGAATTCTGAGGCAGGGGTAGTCGGTTTTTTTTCCTGGGTTATGGTGCTGGTAGAGTATTTTATCATCCAGTGGATTCCCTCCATCTATGCACATAAGGACAGTATTAACTAAACATAGTGATTTTGTTCTGCTCTTTTTTTTAAGATATTAAAGTTGGGAGAAATACTAGTGGTGAGGGATTTGGAAGATTTGAAGGTAGGGCAGGGATGTATATTATGAAAATATATTGTATACATGTATGAAATACTTAATGTTATGTATATTAATGAAATTTTGGTAAAAATAAAACAATCTATGTGCTTATTGTGGGAAATAATACTATTGTCTTCAAAATTGTGCTTTTTTTCTGTGTATAATCTTACAGAAAAGAAATAAAAAGGTACCTTACTAGAAATATGTCTTTTGTTTCAGGGAAGTAAAAATAAAAATTACCTCAATGATGAGTCTTACAGATTACATGTTTACTGTTGAATTTATATCAATAAAAGAAATTAAGAAGTTGATACTAGACTGGAGAGCACACATACATATACTGATGAGTGGGCTCCAGAGAACACGGGATAATGATGGAGGCAAAGGCAATGTTAAGTTAAAGATGATTCAACTAAGAAGAGTCGAACAGGCATAGGAAGATCCTGTTCCTATCTGAGCTGTGAATCCCACCACATTCTCAGTGGATGATTAAATAAACCAAGAGAGAAAAATGTCTGTGTTTCTATGTTCCTTTGTTTTGTTGCAAATAAGAAAGAAAAAGAGAGAGAAGAGTGTAGTGCAGAGAGGCAGAGAGTAAAGAGGAGAGTGAAGGGGAAGGAAAGGGAAATAAAAGGAGAGAGGATGAAGGGGAAAGAAAAAAGAGTAGAGGAGAGGAAAGGAAAAGAAAGAGAGAAGAGAAGAAAAAAGTAAAAGATAAACCAGAAGGAAAGACTGAGAATGAGCTAGAGTGAAGAATTGCAAAACCGGCAGCAAGATCTGAGGAGCTTTAGCTGAAGTATTGAATCTCAGTTCATCCCAAGGCATTCTGTTTTGCTACCTAGTCTTAGATGGATTGCTGAAAGGGCATTCAGGGAGTTCTGTCATTCTGTCAAGAGGGATAAAATAAGTTGAGTTCATTCACTGGTGAAGGTCTCACCTAGGATCGATGAAAAGAAATGGCTGTAGCATACCTTCTGTCAAAAGCAAGATAGGATGTGAGAGGCCTGGTCTGGGATTCCATCACACCACCATTGCAGCCTGATAATTCTGTGCTCAGGAGCACAAGAGGTGTGTTTTTCAAGGGCCACAGAGCTGCTTCCTGGCACTGAGGCTTAACAAGAGCCCAAGCCTCATGAACATAGTAAGCTCATTTTCCTCTTCCCAAAGAAAGAGTTCAAGGGAGTGTGAGCCAGTAATGAGAAATGACATTTTACCATTGATACTTACAACCTTTGTTGTACATTATTTTAATTTTTTAACTTGTATTTGTGATGTATGTTGTTGTCTATTGATCATAGTCACAGAACGCTGCTGAGTGCTCTCCTCAAAAACCCTGTACTTTGAGGAATATTCTCTTCCAGAACCTGATTCTGGAATATTTTGGACTACTGTGGTTCCAGACATATTACTAGGGTGACCAGTATGTGCTAGGCTAAACACAAATTAGGAAAGGGTAATGGCATCTGGGCTCAGGGTCTCATGATTTCATAGCAAATGTTCTAACTCACAGAGTAACTGTTGACTTTGTGGCTAAGTATGATTTATTTAATTATCAAAATTTGCTTTAGAGGCTAAATATACGCATGATTCTGTTGGTTACAACCACATCATCTAAATTATTTTAGATTTCTTCAACTTCAACTCAGACAATGTTACATGTTAGTGCACATTAATGCATAAAGCTTGACTAAAGAAGATTTATAAATAAACTTGTATGTATAAAACATTATATATACATATATATGCTAATATCTGCATAAATTCTGCTTGAGAAACTCTTCAGGTAATAGCAATATCTAGTTAGGAGAAAAGCCAGCTAACTGCTCCAAAAATTATATATACCAACAAAAATAGATTATTTAACTTACCATAATCCACACCCAAAGCACAACTATATGTGTGTGGTATTAAGAGCATGCCATAAATCATTATTTATATAGAATAGATAAAAATTTCTAAATTAACAGACTCAGTTATGCCTGACTTGCTAGAAGAGAGTGTTAAGCATTGCTGATGTTAGTAATATGGCTGCAGGGACCCAAAGGAGAAGTCAGGAAAGAACCCCAGGAAAAGGGAAGCACTTAATGGGGACCAGAAGATTAATGTGATGTAAATTGAAAAGCAATTTGTCACAGGAATGATTACAAATGAGGGAGTAGGGGGCATGGGAATTCCAGGAAAGACAAAATTGGGACTTTCAAGAAGGAGGGGTAAAGATTCTAGTATGAGGAACATCAGTGGAGGGAACGATAAAAAGATTCTGGGACAGGCTCCAAAGCTACATAGAGAAATCCTGTCTCAAAAAACAATAAACAAATAAACAAACAAAGGTTTCTAGCTGATATGAGAACAAACAACACAAATAGAAATGTAGAAGTGTAAATTTATCATATGTGAAATGAATTTCAAATCACTGGGAACAATATGAACCTTTTGTATAAATGACATCAAATACTTAGCCATGTAACAGAAGATGAGATCAGATTCATAACTCCAGTCAGAATAATATTGAAATAAATAATCAATCTAAACAGAACAGCTGAGGCCATGCAGGGATATTAGCCTTCTTTATTTTAAGTTCTACTTTCAACAAACTGGGCCTCAGAAATATCATAGACTTATAATTACATTTGTATTTTTATGAAATACTGTCTTCTTTCTTGCTTGCTACTGTTCCCTTTAATTTTTAGTGTGGCTGCTGTTCACACAGAATTTGCTTTGTGTTTGCTGTTGTAAGTATTTTAGAGAGTAAAGTCATATAATAGGCTATGGATGCATAGACCATTTGCAAACAGTTGGTCTTTTTCTTTGAAATCCGAGATTGGTAGATTTTGATATCCATGTGGTCTAGAGCCCAGTCTTACTGATAGCTGGAGACAGTGGCAGTGGAGGAAAACTTGGATTGGTTAGCTTGTAAAGTGATGATAAGGAAGTCTTTCTAAAAACTCATAGATGGAAAAGATGGATTCATTGGACAAAATTTCAGCTACGATCCCCATAAGAACAAAAGGCAAAATGCAAAATACTATGAAGGAGAAAATACCCACAGGTTGTATAATAGGAGCAGAGTATAGACAGAGGTTAAATATGACAAAGAAAAGTATGTGTGAGGATAATTGGCCAGACACTCTCTATCTGGAACCCTGTATAGAAAATAACTGACTTTAATAGTACTGCAGTATTAAAGAAATTGCCATAAATCATCATTTTAAGGACAAGAAACTTTAAATTAAAATGAGTTCTAGTCATAGCTATGTGTTCATGTGGGGATTTAAAAAGTTCACATAGGGATTTAAAAAGATTAAAAGGACTTTTACCACTTCTCAGGTAGACAAGATGCTACTGGTATTGCTGACTTTTCAATTCCCAGGACTGAGGGGGTAGGCCCATTTCGTATATATTTGCTCTGATATTGGGCTCTTTAATTATTAACCTCTAAAACATACTTATATGTGGGATGGATAGGTACCTTTAGCAGGTAAACATGTTTACTATAAAGCCAGAGGACCCAGATTCAATCGCTATGTCACATACGGTAGAAACATAGAACCAACTCTGCTATAAGATTTTTTTTTCTGGCCAACACAGAAATAAACACATACACACAAGCACAAACACAAACGCATACAGACACACACACACACATACACACACACACTCACATCAAGAGAGAGAATAAATAAATAGTGCAATTACATTTCAAGTATACAAATATGCATTTAGCCAATTCTAAATTTCAGTTATAGAGATATAAAATTAACACAAAATGTATTTAGAAAGAATTAATATACTTGTGATAATGCAAATAAAAACATTAATTACTGTTATTTAGAAAGGCTAGCATATGCTTCTCATTGCTTTGTATAATTTCCACATGTCATATCCCTGAAGTACACATAAGCCAATAAATCATCATGTGGTCATATCTATTTCCCATGTAACTACAGCAAAGTTATTGAGTAACTGCACCAACTTGGCATTCTGGGTGCAGGACTACCAGGATTTAATCTTTCCTCAGCTCCGAACCAATTACTTACTAATATTGCTTCCTATAACCTAAAATCAGCAATTTTTTGAGCATATCAGACTTAAGAGAACTGAGAACGGAAGGCAATATTGATGCCAGGCCTGGGACTCTCCAGGATGATAGAAAATGCCTCAAAATGCAACATGTCTGTCAAGACTTTGATGATTGACAAATCTGTCCTAGGTCCCTATTGTATCAATTCACAGGTATTGTAGTAAGTAAATAATTTTCTTTGGCTGCCACCAGTATCTGTGTGGCTTACAAACCTAAGCAGGAAACCCTTCATAAGTAAAGCCATCCTTCCTCCTTGACAAACCTTAAATCACTTAGAGATGTGTCTCAGAGTCATGTCTGTTACTATGATAAAATATCCTGACCATAAATAACTAAATAAATAAGCAAGCAAGCAATTTTAGAGGAAAATGTGTTTGTTTCAGCATACCATTCCAAGTTACAGTCCATCATTATGGGAGAGTCCAGACAGGGACTTCAAATAACCAATCACATGACATCCAGAAACAAGACCAAGGAGATAATTAATACATGTGCAGTTCCTTGATTGATCGCTTGTGCTCATATCTCCACTCATATATCCCTAGAACCTCTCTTGTGATAGAAGGTACATAACTCCCATTAGTTATCCTATGGTCATTGGGTGGAAGCTATGTGCTCACACATATGTGCACATATAAAGAAAATGTAAAAATATTTTAAAATAAGTTTTAAAAGGAAAAAAAAGGTTTTACAGGTCAATAGACCCTGGACTCAACAATACACAGCTGCACTCCTCCCTCTAATCACACCCTACCCTTAACTCTTCAGCTGACCTCTCTGGACTGAGTAGCTGCCCACTGGGTTTCCTTTTTCAATTTCATCTATTTCTTTTTGTTAGAAAAATTACTTAATAATGTTCCAGCTGAATTTTAGGCCTTGAACAAGAGTAAGGAATACAGAATCAGTCTTGATCTAGTTTTTCAAGTAGAGGGAGCCGGGGAAATATGCTATGCCACCGCCCCTAGCTACCCCATAGCTCTTCATGATCTATTAAAGATCCCACCAGGCTTTAGTTGCTTCTAGAACAGACGTGAGGAGCTGTACGGGTATGAAAGGCAAAGTTCTCCCATCTTCCTCAAAACTTCTGTATATGAAAACTACTTTGGGAGGGGAGTACCCCAGAGATAGTAATATATATTAGGAATTCCCACAGCACACTACAAGAAGTCAGGGAATGTGACTTATGTTTGGTTTCAAAAGCAAAAACCATCAGCATGGGAAAAGGAGATTCAAAGTGAAATACATTTATGAAAAGCTGGCGGTTGATTCAGATTTTAAGCTCAGAAAGGTACCAATTTCTTTTCTTTTAATATTCATCAAGTCACTCTGAGAGAGAAATGAAGTGTATAGTATTTTCTGATCATTCTCCTTCCCCAAGTCACTTTTCAAGAAATACCTTAAGGGACTTTGCTCCTTGGGAATGTCTTTGGGAAACAGGATCCTAAAAGAAAATGTGACAGGGAATTTTAATAAAGAGCACTACTGAATTCTGTGAGGATTTTATGTCTTTCCTATTATAGTATTAAAATCTCCAAAGTATGGATAGATATTGGAAACCATGAGCAGAAGACAATTATTTAATTTCAACTTCAGAAAAGCAAGCATAGCTATTAGCACAAATACAGAGAGAAAAAATTAAAGTTTGAGACCATAGAGTTTGTATATATAAATAAATTATAAAATGCATTAAAATTTCTTACTAGTGGTTCTTAAATATTATCGTCATTATTTCTCTCTCTCTCTCTGTGTGTGTGTGTGTATGTGTGTGCCACAGAACATGTGTGGAGCTCAGAAGAAAATCTTCAGGAGTCACTTCTCTCCTTCTACTATGTGCAACCCCAGGACTGAACTCAGGTATTTATCTGTGGTCACAAACTCATTTATTCATTGATGTCATCTTTCCTACCCCATATAAGTTTAAAGAAAAGTCAATATTGTGTTATGCAACTACAATGTATCCATTCATGACATTTTGTGTTAGAGGAAGCATATTTACTTAAGTGGCATTTGAAATAACCTCATGATTTCTTTGCTTAAGACATTCAAGGAGAGTCGGGTGGTGGGGGCACACAACTTTAATCCCACCACTCAGGAGGTGGATGCAGGAGGATCTCTATGCATTCAAGGCCAGTCTGACCTACAGAGCTAGTTCTAGGTCATCCATGGCTATGCAAAACCCTGTCTAGAAAAACCACAACACAGCACAATGAAACTAAACAAAACAAGATTGGAAAAGAATTGGATTTGTCAAAAAGTCATGTGGAAGGCTGAGGAGATGACTCAGTGTGCCTGGCAAAAGTAGCAGCTGCTCCAGCACCAAGACTTGAGTTCAGATGCAGGCAACCATGGTACACATTCAAAATCCCAGAGTTGGGGAGGTGGATATTGAAGGATCTCTGTGTCTTCCTGAGCAGCTCATCTAGCTAAAACAGTGAGCACAGATTCAGTAGGAGATATTGTATAAAACTATAAGATGAAGTGTGGTGGAGGAAAACACATGCTATTGACCTCTGGCTTCTATGTGAATATGCATAAGCATACATATACACACATACACACATGCACAGTCACATCCAAATGAAAAGTATATTTTTCCAAGATGAATGGTCTTGTTCCAAAACATTCTTTAGGAGACATACAATAATTTCTGATAAACTAATACACCTTAGTAACACTAAATTTAAATTTTTAATTTTATCACATTCTCTAACAGACTTTTTGATGTTAGTTTTACTAGTTGAAAAACAGGAAACTTTTTATAACTTAATTCAAGTAATATGTGTGTGTGATATGTATATATACGTGTGTGTGTGATATGTATATATACATGTGTGTGTATTTCCCAAACTGTTGTTCCCAGTTAGCCACACACAGTCTACCCCAAAACAGGCTACCTCAGGAAGACAATTAGTAACATATTTGCAACTGTCACCAAACTAATGCATTCACATGCACAAGGAAGTTTATTTACAGTAGAATTCAAAAAGCTCTTAATGTAGCTTATGTCAGTGTGTGTGTGTGTGTGTGTGTGTGTTAGGCATGTTTGCAAATACTGAATAGACCAAGTTGAGTCTTCTGCTAGAGTTGAAGCAGAGATTCTCCACTTGTCTATTTAAATGTTACACACTTCCTAAGGCAAAATTATTCTAAAGAGATGGGCATCTTGTCTGACAATCCCTAATTGCATACCTGGGCTAGAGGGAGGGAGGAATGTAGTTTTCTCAATATAGCCTATCATTATTATCGATGTACTTATGAAAGTTATAAGCCCATGTTTAAATCTTAAGAACGAGAAATGTTTGAAAGAAAAATTTAAAATCTCAAAATCCAACACATCTTTAGAATACCTGCTCTCTAATCAAATATTGCTTTCACTTTGACATAAAGAGGTAATCTTCTCAATAGTTAATGATAAATATCTATGCACACTTTTCCTGCCAAATATAGTTAATGTGTTCTGTGAAGAGTTTTTTAAGATATTCAGTGGTTTTAACCAAATAAATTTGCAGAAAGCCTAAAGCAATAAAGTACAATGAACTTCCCCACTTAAACTCAAATACACACCTTGTACTGAAAAACATCAGCTAGGAACCTGCATGTTTATATAATTGTGGGGATTTTTATCAATGTATGTTAATATGGATTCACAAAAATGAACAATATATGAATATTCAGAAAGATAAACTTTAACTATTCACACCTCTTATTCCTGAAGATTTATTTACTCAATGAAGCAGGTTTCCAGAGGTCTGTGAACAGTGTATCTCTAAGGAATTCACCTGCAGCCTGGTCAAGCTTCTGAAGACAAACATCCATAAGAGTCTATCTAGTGAGAGATAATTGAACAAAACTGAGAAGAAAGGCTCCTTTGACCTGATTTTCTCCTTTGATAACATTACAATTATATTATCCATTTTATCTAGGTACAAGCTTTGTGTGATTATGGTTTCCTAATGGATTAGTTTTGGAGGGAATGTGTTTAATTCACATTATTAATGAATTTGCTTGTACTGTATCAAAATATTTTCTGTTGACACCATAACTGGAATCAGATGATTTTTAATTAGTCACATGTCTTTATTTCAAATTATACTTTAATTAAATTAAAATTATTTAAGTTGTGTGTGTGTGTGTTGTACATGCTATAGCATAGAAGTAGGGGGCTACTCAATTTTTGGCAGGAATTAGTTCTCTCTTTATGATTTGTGTGTCACGAGGATCAAACTCAGGCCTTCAGACTTGCTGGCAAACGTCTTTAGCACCTGACCATCTTCCTGGATGTCAGACTTTGTTTTACATACACTTCTTTTAACTACTTGTAGCCACTTCCAAATATTTTCTTGATATTTCTACCTTTAACATGGGTAATGTATTGAGGTTAATATAAAAGTACTAATTTCATTAGCAGAAACTATTCTAAATAAAATAACCACTGCAAATATTATTAAAAGTTTGGGTGAAATTTTTGTTCAGTTGGGCAACTTAATGAGCCTTGAACCTCAAATCCTTCATGCAACTTAGACAGGCATCTAATTTCTAATCTCCCTAATTCTACATGGCTAATGTTGTGATAACAGGTGTATGCCACAATGGCCAGCTTTAAATGGCTGATAAAAATAGCCTTCTTCCCTAACTCAACAAAATTTTTCTGATTATTTGATTCTAAACTTGCTCAATAGAATCATGTGTTAATTTGTTAATAGGAATACACATGTAGAATAAATATATGTATCTACTGTTTATGTATGTATGTTACTTATTTGCAAGCTAGATGTATATGCATGAACATAGAAACTATAGAAAAATAACTAAAGTAATGCAATTCATATGATTGATTCTTTCATATTTAAAAATACATTGTAATCTTTCAGGTTTTACCCCTTCATATAATTCATTTAACAAATATCAGGGAATGGCATTTTGTTTTACAATGAAACAAAGGAAAGCACTTTCACAAACAGTGGGACTATTTAAAAAATGAAAGAATCAGACTTCATAGAACAAACTTAGGTAGATATCTGCCTATTATGATTTTTATAACTTTTAGTGTTATTACCCAACTCTATATAGAACTCTGAGTTTATCTAGTTAAAATTATCTCAATTGGCTTTATAAGTAGACTACTTATGAATTCTTTTTGAAAAAAGATATTTTATTTTAATTTAATTTGTGAGTATGGGTAATTTTGTCTGCATCTATGTGTTTGGGCAACATATGTGTATAGTACTCACAGAGTTTAGAAGAGGGTGTGTGATCCCCTCTTCTGAAGTTAGAGATGGTTATGAGTCACCATGTGGGTGTTGGGATCCAAATTGTGTCTTCAGGAAGAGCAGTCAGTGCTCTTAACTATTGAACTATCTCTCAAGTCTCTAACTTTATATTATTTACTGGTAAATCTACCATCAAGTTCTTGTGCCATTCTGATGCATCATTTGTGTTTTTGTAATATTGTGTAATTTATCACACCAGCTCATAAGTATTATCTAAATTTGTGATACATTCTCAAGACAAAGGCTATCTTGAATTGCATACTAAGCTAAACTCATTTATCCTCCAAAGTATACAAACCGAAAAGGATTTTGAATAAAGCATCATTACCAGGCATGTGGGGGCAGTTGGTTATATAAGTCGTGAGGAAATAGAAGTTGTCATAAAAAACCTACCTACCAAAAAAAG
>LOJH01040031.1:0-14712 GCA_001685095.1 Ellobius talpinus | reverse complement strand
CTGCAGCTGAATTCTTCGTGGCTGGAGATGGCAGGTGTTTATGCTCAGGCAATGCTTTGACCCCAAGCTGACTCCTCTTCAGCAGTACTTATGTCAGAGTTACTTGTAGGAAATGCCGTTGCTGAGAAGCACATAGACTGCCAGCCTCATGTTAAGGCCTGTGCCACTGCCCCTCCACATGTTGTTATACTCGAACATGTTGATCTACTTGCTCCATGCTTGATGATATCTCTCTGAAAGGCTCCCATAGTGTCACTGGGGTGAAATCCTGCATCAATATCTAGCTTGAAAGTTCTCCCAGTTTAGCCTCCATGAGCTTGTCTCTCAGTGACACGATCAACACCATCTTGCAATCCCAGTGTCTATGGAACCCAGCTGGACCCAGCCTGTTTTCTTACGGCTCCTATAACCACCAGCCCAGAGGAGGGAGCACCCACAGTGAGCTGGGCTCTCCCACATCAGTTATCAATAAAACAAACAAACAAACAAAAACGCCCCCCAGGCCAGTTTGTCGTGGTCATATTCTCAACTGAGAGTCCCTCTCCCCAAATGATTATGATTTGTGCCAAGTTGACATGAAACTACCTAGCACCTGTGAATTCTGGGGATCAAACTCAGGACTTCAGACTTGCAAAAAAGTGCTTTCCCCCACTGAGCCATCTCATGGACCCCCCCAAGAAACTAGTCTTTCACCCAGTGTGGCCCAGAGAAGCCTTAGCTATCAACTTGACATCTAGAGTCATCGGAGAGGAGGAGCATCAATGGAGGAGTTGCCTAGGTCAGGTTGGTCCACGGGTGTATCCGAGAGAGATTGTCTTTATCGTTAATTGATGTTGGAGGGCCCATCTCACTACCAGTAGCACCACTCCTCAGGCAGGGAGTCCTGCTAGGACCTGTATAAAAAAGCTACGTAAGCATGCACAAGTAAGCAAGCCAGAGAATGAGCTAACGACGAGGGTTCCTCCGCGGTTCCTGCCTTGAGTTCTTGCCCTGGCATCCCTCAGGAATGAACTGTGCCCTGGCATCCCTCACGAATGAACTGTGCCCTGGAAATGTAAGTCAAATAAACCCTTTTCTTCCCATGATGCTTTTGGCCACAGAGTTTTGTCACAGTAACAGAAAGGAAACTAGAACAGGACCCCTGCAAGTTTAGACCACTGCTATCAAGTAGACGCTTCTATGATAGGCAAAGAGGCAAGAGGCTGGGGGTAGAGTCAGCCTTAGAGCAGTTGCTAAATAGTCCTTATGTCCTGGGAGCCCCAGCCTCAAAAACAAACAAGCAATATCAAAGTGCAAGGGATTTACAGACGAGAGAAGGGAAGCAAGGGATGCAGGCGGTGCTGATTACAGAGGATGGGGGGGTGGCGTGAACTACATGAGACTTGGCAAGGCTGAACCACACTGAGAATTTCATGCCTGTCTTAGCCGTTCTCAGCCCCATGTACCTTGTAAGGCCATGGGAAGGACAGCTTCCTGCTGCTGTCAGCTGCCAGAGCCGCTGGGATGCTTGCCACAGAAGGTACAGCCTGGTGCTCTTTGGGAAGCCTCTGACATTTTACATATGAGAGCTGCACAGGTGGGGCCCCACCCAGGCTCCCCAGGCCCAGCTGTCTCTCCGGGCCATCCGGCAGTTCCTTCAGAGTGAGAGGTGGCAGCAGATGGGGGGCGTTGCTCACTTCTACAGGCTTTCCTTCCTCAACTGAGTCAGCAACACAGCCCAAAGACACTGCTCTCCAGTTCCAAATGTATGTGCAGCTAGCAGGATGCTCAGCGGTGTGCTGGAGCATGCGTGGATCTGAGTGTTCTGAAATGGGTGTTCTTGGAGGTCTGGAGATGCTCCGTGCGGGTTCCAAGTGAAATAAACAGGGCACACCGGTTCACACCCGGGGAAACAATGATGCTCTCTTTTTCAATTTGCTGAGCAAATGACTTGGCGTAAGAACTCCCGGTTAACAGATCGGCTCCAATGGCGCCTGCCCTTTCGATGCCTGGCATCAGCTAGCCTGTGTGTGAAGTTTGGGAACAGCGCCAAAAACTAAAAAAGAAAAGTCATTGATGCCAGGCCAGTGAGATGGCCCAGCAGGTAAAGGTGCTTGCCGCCAATCCTGCTGGCCCGAGTTCAAGCCTGGGGACCCATGCGGTAGAAGGAGGCGACTGACTTCTGAAGGTTGTTCTCTGACTGCCACATGAGTGCTGTGGCATATGCGGCTCGCCTAAAATAAATAGGTAAATAATCGATTCTCCAGAGAGATGACAGATTGGTGGGTCACTTCTGGCCCTGGAGCTTTGCATCTTCCCCAGCTTCTTGCGGGGTGTTTGGCCTGGCCTAAATTAGACTGGCTAGGGAAGGACTTGCCATTCTCTGGTGCCCTTCACGTCACAGCGCCTCTGAACATGTTCTGTCAACAGTAGGAGCTGCTCTAGAAGAGAAGAAGGAATAACTTCCCAGGGACCCTCGACGGCTGGGATGTGAGGCAGGAGGGGTCTTTCGGGATAGTCTGAGCTCACTTGACATGAAGAGAGGGTCCTGTCTTCCTGAAGGAAGAAGGGGATGGCCTCTATTGTTAAAAGCCTTTCAGAGTCAAAGGAAAACCTTGCCAGGACAGGCATGAGGCTTAAGCATGTGTTGGTGAGTGCTCTCTCTCTCTGTCTCTGTCTCTGTCTCTCTCTGTATCTCTCTCTCTGTGTATGTGTTTGTGTGTGTGTTAGAGAAAAGGGTATGTAGTCTTGCTTCCCATTAGCACTGAAATTTCATCCCCCAAAATATGTATGAAATAAGACATGGTAGCATTGTCTACAATCCCAGCACTCAGGAGGTGGAGAAAGGGAGATTAGAAGCTTGAGTTATCCTTGGCTGTGTAGTGAGTTCAAGAGCAGCTTTGGCTATAATAGACCCTGTCTCAAACAACAAACAACCAAACAAAACCAAGTTTGGGGAGAAAGTTGCTCAAACTTTAAATGAAGATTAAAAGCCTCTCCCTTCCTGTGACTTTCTTGGGGGGGTGATTGAACAGCCAGAGCTGATGTGTTTCTCTCTTCCTGGTTTTGTTTGTTTACTTGTTTAGAGAGGTTTGGGGCTTAGATGATAGCATCTACCAGCATTTACTCTTCAGTGTCTTCAACCAAGAAACACATTTGCTCCTTTTATTTTTACTTTTTGAGATAGGCTGATGTAGCCAAGGCTGGCCCCAAATTTACTATGTAGTCAAGGTCGGCCTTGAATTCCTGATCCTCCTGTCTTCACTTGCCAAGTACTGGAATTACAAATATGTACTACAATGTCCAGTTCATGCAGTGATAGGGGTTGAACCCATAAACTCATTCCATTACTTTTTTATTGCTGTGATGAAACACATGACCAAAGCAATTAAAAAATAGTTTAACTGGGATTATGATCCTAGAAGGCTACACTTTATGATGGTGAAGTGGCAGGTAGCTGGAGCAGCAGCTGAGAGATCACGTCTTATCCACAAGCAGGAGTCAGAGAGCGCAATGGGCATGGCACTTGGCTTTTGAAACCTCAAAGCCCATCCCAAGAGACAAAGACCACACCTACTAATCCTTCCCAAACAGTTCCACCAACTGGGACCATACATTTAAATACATAAATCTTTGGTGGTCATTCTCACTCAAACCACCATCTCCATACATGCTAGGCAAACACTACCAACTGAGCCTTAGCCCCAAGAGGTTCTTTTTCTAACAGTAGGCTCTTGTCCAACTTGACTGTCTGTCTGTGCCAAGCACTTTATAAAAATTTGGAGGGAATGAGAGTAGCAAGCTCCATTCCCATGGACCCAAAAGGAGAAGGTGGTCAGTGCTGCATACGCAGGGGTAAGGAGAGCTGGGAAACAGCACTCCCAGGTGTGTTGTAAGGAAAGCTGTTTGTTTGTTCCTGACTGCTCAGCCCAGAAATAATCATACAGAAACTATATTATTTAAAACACTGCTTGACCCATTAGCTCTACCTTCTTATTGGCTAACTCTTACATATAAATTTAATGCATCTCCATTAATCTGTGTATTGCCACGAGGCTGTGTCTTACTGGGTAAAGTTTCAGTAACTGTCTCCAGTGGAGCTACGTGGCTTCTCCTGACTCCACTGGTATAGGAGACCCTTCTGTATTAGTGTTGCTTTCATTGGTTATTAAAGAAACTGCCTTGGCCTAGTTGATAGGGCAGAACTCAGGTAGGCGGGGAGACAGAACTGAATTCTGGGAGGAAGAAAGCAGAGTCAGAGAGAGACACCATGGTTTTCCTGCCTGAGACTGACACTGGTTAGAATCTTTCCCAGTAAGCCACAACCTTGTGGTGTTACACAGACTGGTAGAAATGGGTTAGATCAGGATGTGAAAGTTGGCCAAGAAGAGGCTAGATATAATGGGCCAGGCNTAGGCGGGGAGACAGAACTGAATTCTGGGAGGAAGAAAGCAGAGTCAGAGAGAGACACCATGGTTTTCCTGCCTGAGACTGACACTGGTTAGAATCTTTCCCAGTAAGCCACAACCTTGTGGTGTTACACAGACTGGTAGAAATGGGTTAGATCAGGATGTGAAAGTTGGCCAAGAAGAGGCTAGATATAATGGGCCAGGCAGTAATTTAAATGAATACAGTTTCTGTGTGGTTATTTTGGGGCTAAGCTAGCCAGGTGGGACTGAACAAAGGGGCCCTGCACTCCCACAACACTCCACCTTCTTTTTCCCAGCATTCAGTTTAGTTTTCCCCGCCTAGCTCTGTTCTACCCTATCAGGCCAAGTCAGTTTCTTTACTCATTAACTAATAAAAGCAACACATAGACAGAAGGACCTCCCACAACACAGGTGGGTTGTGCGGAGGGCGTCTGTGAAGCTAGGGGTCAAGGGCAACCACTTCTTAGAGATGATACTTAACCTATACTGAGGTTGGCTACAAGAAGCCTGTGTGAACATTTGGCATTCCTAGACAGAGTTAGCCATGGGGCACTTAAGGGGGAACCCGCTGACTGCATTTGAGAGTCAGAAAAATGAGTTGCTGAGGCTTGACCTAAGGAGTGATAGGCCTCACAGCTGGGGCTTCGTGAGCCTCAGGAGGAAATTGTGATTATAAGAGAACTGGGAAGCTATAGGCAAGTTATTAAGCCTTGGGGTGAAGTACCCTGGTTATAATTAATGTTGTGAGCTCAGCTGGCTTGCTAGCCAAGAAAACTAACATGACTGTGAATACAGGAGGCTCTGTATTGTTTCTTAAAAAGAAAAAAGAATATGTTTCATTCTTGTCTCCAATTACTGCTGTGGTGCATATGGGAAGAATAATGGCCTTTAAGTGGAGACAGACTTAAAAGTGCTACCCTTCTCATCCCTCTACCCTTCTCCGTGAATGCCAATCACCATGAGCATTTGGTGCAATGCACTTCCAGCATATTTCCTGCACAAATCAAGTAGGGCAGACAGATATATGCTGTTTGCACACACGTGTAGCTGGGCGTGAGAATGAAAATTAGACCTTTCTCTACATGTTGCCCTGTAGCCTGCTTTTCTCCCAACTCAAAGCCAAGAACATTTTCCAAATCTCTTTCTTATATCCCCAATCTGTTCTTTCTAGTGACGTCAGAGTTATTGGCACTATTTACCAGTCTATCGGGAGGTCTGAATTGCTTCCGTTTTTGTCATTTTAAGCAATAACACTTCTTATGACTTGATTGTGAATCTTATGTCTGCAATGTAAGGTTTACTTTTCTTTACTAAGCGACAAGGGCTGGAGAGATAGCTCAGTTGGTAAATTACCCTGCCACACAGACTTGAGGACCCGAATTCTAGCCTGTGAGCCTCCTTTTAAAAAACTGGGTGTGGTTGTGTGTGCGTATAATCCCAGTACTGGGGAGGTGACCAGGAAGATCCCTGGAGTGCTCTGGCTACCTAGCCTCACCTATCTGGTGAGTTCAGGTCAGTGAGAAACCTTGTCTCAGAATAGCTAAAATTAAACAAAGTGAGGGCTGGGGAGATTGCTCAGTGGCTAGAACAAATGTGATCTTTTAGGGGACCTGAATTTCATTCCCAACATCCACATTGGGCAGCTCACAAGGTGTTCTTGTGTGACGCCTGCCCCAACGGAGTCTATACCCTCTTCTGGCCTCCCATTACACACATATGCACATTCCCACACCCAGACACATATACATGTAATTACAATATAAAATCTTAAACAAAAAACAGCTAAGGTATATGATGCCTGAGGAAAGACACCCGAATTGCCTATGGTTTCCCCATGCATCCACACAAACACATACACATGAACACACCCAGAGACAGTTAGGTCACGAGTTTTAAAATCTTTTAGTCTGTGTCCTAGCCCTGACTGCATTTTGGGTAAGAAAGAAAGTTGTTTGGGCCACAGCGTGAAATAGACCTGAGACCTGTCAGTCCCCAGGCATGGTGGGTGGTTGTTCACCACCGATCTGCAATCTTGATTGTTCATGGAGTGGCTGCAGGGACTAGAAATGCTGCCAGCCCCAAATGCACATGGGAATGAGGAGCATATGTAGGAAATGCTAAGCTCACCTAGTTTATATGCACGTACAGCCTGGCCCACTCCCCAGGCGCTCCTCACTGTGCGGGCACAGCTGCAGGGAGGATTCGGTTGCTTTGCTTAATGTCATGAGTAACTAAAGCAAGGGACAGGGCTCACAAACAAAAGACTACACAAAGCCAGGCTTGCTTTGCTCACAATGAACCAGCCATTCTGCTTTTCCAGAGATGCGATTGTCTGCGGCCGTGGTGAGCACGGTCAGAATCAAGTACACACTTCTCTATTATGGAATTGACATTGGCAAATATCACATCCTATTAAAGCAAAGGAGGGTGGCGGGGGAGACTGGACAGATGAAAGCTTGGTGTGGGGGGTGGGGGGGATGAAAGGACTCCGAGTCGTACTTCTGCCTGGGTTGTTTTTGCCTTGAAACAGTTCATCAAGACTGGCCTGGCTGACGTGTTCATGGGGAACCTCACAGCGTTTGAGGCTTGTCATGCGCTGTCTGGACGTGAGCAGGGGAAGTAGGGAAGGGAGCAGATTTTACCAAGTAGTCTCTTTGTTCATGGTGCACCCCACTATATCGGCAGGGGCTGGAGTTAGCCAAGATGAGCATCTTCTACCCGCAGACTCTCAAGCACAGAAGCTCAGGGCTTTGGGCATGTCAGAGACATAGATCATGATCATTTGGTTTTTAAATGTTTATTTGTTGTGTACAGGTGTGTTTATGCCAACATGTATGTGGAGGTCTTCAGAGGCTAGAAAAGGATGTCAGATGCTCTGGAGCTGGAGTTACAGGCAGGTGTGGGCTGCCTAATGTAGGTCCTGGGAACTGAACCCCTCTCCTTTTGAAGGGTAGCAAGAGCCCTTCACTGCTGAGCCATTTCTCTTGCCCCAAGATTGTGGTTTTGTGCTGAACATCTGTACAGCTGAGCCTTGCTCGGAACCCAGCTAGGTTCACCCCAGTTCCTGACTCAGTCTCAGGGTACTCCCTCCTGCTGTGCTCTTCCAGGTCAGCTCGGATACTAGAGCAGCACACACATTTTCAATGGCATTTAAGCAAATGAACTGACGGATTTCATACAGCTCAGGCTGGCCAGGATGACCTTGACCTTCTATCCTCCTGCTTTCGCCTTTTGAGTGCTGGGCTTACAGCTGTGCAGTACCATACCTGCAGTGTAGTGTATGTGGTACTGGGGATGGACCCAGGGCTTCACGCGTGTGAGGTAAGCACTCTGCCAGCTGAGTTACACCCCAGGCTCCTAAACAGGCACTAGTTTGTGGCAAAGTAGGATGGCTACGAATTGCCTTACTCCTTCTATACCTCACAACCACACTGTGTTAGAAGCTGACAATAAAAACGTTCACTGAAGCTCAGAAGAACCAGAGCCTCACTAAGGACATGTAGAAAGATGGGGGAACACTCTCTTCTTGGATTCTAGTTGTTTTTTTTTTGACTCTGGACTGGTCCATTTCAAAGGAAGTAGCAGGATGGAGAAATAGCTTGGTGGTTAAGAGTGCTTGTCACTATTCCAAAGGACCTGGGTTCAGTTTGCAGCATCCATATCACACAAGTTACAACAGCCTTTAACTGCAGTTGCTGGGATCCAGAGCCTTCTTCTGGCTCCAAGGGCACTAAACTTGTGTGTACAAACCATACAAAGCTTTATGTGTGTGTTTGTATGTATGTATGTACATATATACATTTATATGTATATATAATTTTAAAAAAATCATCAAAGGAAATGTGTGCTGAGTGAATTTGTATGTATTCATGCTTGTGTGTTGGGGAAATTTATTGTGGGAGAAAGTAAATTTGCACATTAGCGACTTTCCAGACATAATTACTTTGATTTATTCTCCTCCAAACCCTAGAGGGAAGGCCAGGTTATTAGATTTACTTCCACAGAAGGCATCTGTTAGTGAGTTAATGAAAAAGCCTGAAAGCTGTTATTCAGGCTTCTTTCTTCTTCTGCAGAATGCGAATGGTTTTGGTAGGTTGATTGAAGCAGGCCTTTTTTTAATTACTCTGAGATCCATTTGATTCTGGAAGAACAATCATGAGGTGTTTTGTTGTTGTTTTGGTTTTGTTTTATTTTTTTTCTTTGTCAGCTGCCTAAATCTGAGCGTATCCACAGTGGAAGATGGGCAACAGTTGAGGAAACTGAGGCACTCCAGTTGACACTGGACTGGTCCATTTCAAAGGACCATCCCATATCCAAGGACGATACCTGGGGGAGGAGGTGATGACGTGAGACTTTAATGGTGAACCCATTACTTTTCTGTTGGTGTGACAAAATCCTGACGAGCGACCTGAGAACCCTGAGGATGGAGGTGTTGACTTTGGCTCAGAGTCTGTTGGTGCAGTCAGCTCATTGTGGGAGGAAGTCACGGTGGCAGTGAGGCAGCTGGTCACATTGACCTCCCTCCCCAGCCAGGAGAAAGAGGAAGACAAGTATTGGCGGTCGCTCTCTTTCTCCTTCATACTTGGTTCAGAACCTGGCATATGGAGTGATGTTGCCCACCCCATTCTGGTTGGTCTAGACATGTCTTCACAGACCTTGCTAGACACACTTGTCTTCTAGGTGATCTAGACCCCAGAAAGTTGACAGTCAGTGTTACCTACCACAAACAGGGCCATGGATTCCTAAGGGATCCTGGGAAGGGCTGGGCTGGCTGCTATGTTGGAAGTGACCTTAATGACCGCCCAGTGTCACTTACCCAAGTGCATTTCTATCAGAGTCTAGGGTAACAACCCTTCAGTCCCCACTTGAGTGCCTCAGTTTCCTTTTTATAGCTCTCCAAGGCCATTTGTAAAAAGTGTGTATGTTAAAAGTTAAAAGTGTGTATGTAAAAAGTTAGTGTATGTTCTCTTACAAAGTGAAGCATACCACGCTGTGAAAACAAAGATTACCCTTTATCCTGCCACCTAAAGAAAATAAGGAAGGTAGAATTTTTCTTTTATTTCCATCTCTTTTGTACGTCCATGTTATGTGTCTGTTGACCTGCCTCTTTCTCCATGGACTTTTCTAGAGGGGGATTCTTTGGTATTTAAAAACTCTTGATGGGCTCTAAACGCCCACAGATATTGTGTCATCTGCATGCAGCATCTTCTCTTTCAGGAAACACTGTGTGGGCTGGTGGCACAGCTCAGTTGGTAGGGTGCTTGCCTACAAGCACCAAGCCCTGGGTTCGTTTCCCAGCACCACATAAACAGGACCCTAATCCCAGCATGCAGAAGGTTAAGATAGGAAGATCAGTTCATCTTTGTTTACACAGTGAGTTTCAGACCAACATAAGTGTGGTGGTTTGAAAGAAAACGGTCCCCAAAGGGAGTGACTCTATTAGGAGGTGTGGCCTTGTTGGAGGAAGTGTCATTGTGGGGGTGGGCTTTGAGGCTTCTTTTGCTCACGCTTACCCCAGTGTGACTGTCAATCGACTTCCTCTTGCCTAAAAGATGTAGGACTGTCAACTATTCTAGTGCTCTGTCTGCCTGCACACTGCCATGCTCCCCGTCACAACTGAACCTCTGAAACTGCAAGAAAACCACCCCAATTAAATGTTTCTTTAAAAGAGTTGCCATGGTCATGTCTCTTCACAGCAATAAAAACCCTAAGTCTATAGGCTACATGAGTCCCTGTCTCAAAAGAAACCAAAACCAAAACCATGTGTGCTTTTTTTTTTCCCTGTTACGCAGCCTCTGAGATCCTTGAACAACTTTTCATCTACTTGGCTATTTTCTCAGAAACAAAATTCCTTCAAATGGACTCTCTGATCAGAATTGTTTTACATAATACTGAACTATCCTCTGAGGAGGTCATGGCCAGCTTCAGGTGTTTCACTTAAAGAGGCAAAGGCTATCACTAAAACTAAAGTGGCTTTTAAAGATGTAACCCCAGAGACCTCAGCCCAAGTTCATTGCTTGACTAATCCAGATTTGCTGCAGCGTTTATGGAGCCGGGGTTTATTCACCCAGTTGCACTGCTATATTCCCTTCTTTGTAGAATTGTTACGATGGGGCCAGAGTATTGCGATGGCTCACTGGGTAAGAGGGCTTATTGTGTAAGCTTGAGGACATGAGTTTGAATCCCCAGGGTCTCTGTAAAAGGCTGGGCTTGGCCACATGTGCCTATAACTCCAACATTGGAGGCAGAGAAGCTGAAATAAAATAGCAAGATTCTGGGTCAGTGCGAGACTCTTTTTCAAGGCAGAGAGCAATTGAGGAAGACACCTGATGTCCTAGTCTGCTCTCCACATGTGAACACGGGAGTGCACAGACATGCACATCTGCACACTGCCGTAGATGTATCCTCCCATAACACACACACACACACACAACACACACACACACACACACACACGAGACACTTGTGGAATGCATTCATGAGATAAAATAGAGTACTCAGGGTCATGTCCTGACTCCACTAGGTTGGGGGAGCCATGGAAAAAGAAACTGAAATGCTACCTACCACATTTGTTACTGGTGAGCCTGGGTAAGATTTTTCTCATTTTGAATATGTGTCACTTGAAGAGAAGCCATTCACGCATCTGAAGCAAGCCTTTTCATAGAGCCTCATCTGGAGTCCACTCAGGAATCTCAAGATGCATTTCTAGAATATTCTCTTGCTCTTTCAGGCAGCTGGTGGGTCTCTACACTAATTTGAATTAGTTAGTAGTTCAGTGTTTGGGAAGATGTACTTGGGATCGGGCTGTGGTTAAAGTGGCAGGTGCTTCTGTTCAACGTTCTCTTACAGTATGTGTGTGCACATGTGTGCATGTATGTGTGCATGCATGTGTGTGAGCACTCATGTGTGCATGCATATGTGTTTGTGTGTGCACATGTGTGCATTCGGGTATGTGTGCGTGTGTGTGTTCTATGTTGCTGTAATAAAGTATCCTGACAAAAAGCAACTTAGGGGAGAAAGGCTTTATTTTAGTTCATACTCTCAGGTTACGGTCTGCCATTGCAGGGAAGTCACAGGGACAGAACCTTAGTTCATACTCCCAGGTTACGGTCTGTCAATGTAGGGAAGTCACAGGGACAGGAGCTTGAAGTAACCGGTCACCTTGCATCCGCAGTCAAAGCAGAGAGAAATGGGTGTGTGCATGACAACTATTCAGCTAGCTTTTCTTGTTCTTACACAGTCCAGGCCCAAAGCCTGGCCAATGGTGCCATTGACTTTCAGTCTTGGTCTTCCCTAAGACAGCCCGCAGCAGACATGCTCAGAGACTGGCCTGGTCTAGACAATCCCTTCTGGAGTTCTCTGTCTGGGTGACTCTAGGTTGGGTCAAGTTGACAGTGGGAACCAGCCTGCAGCACGTGGTGGGAACATTTGCTCAACTTTAAACTGATCTATCCCAGACTTTACAGAGGGCCACCGATGCCTGTCATCTTAAGCATATGAAACTGCCTTAGGAGCTGCTACTTGTTAGAGGAGATGCTGAGGTTCGAAGCCTGCCACCAGGTCTGGTGGGAAGCATGAAGTCTCAGAAGTGGTTGATAATGTTCCCTATTTAGGGAAGTCATTGATGTGCCTCAAATTAATTAATTAATTAATTAATTAATAGTAGTTGCCTTTCATGAAGCAGAAAGATTTTCAGGAACTGATAAAGACTGAGAAGCTCAGATGTATCTGATAGGACATCATCATAGCTCAAAGTATACACATGAACATTAATGCACATATACACATATGCATGCACACATAAGAATATTCATACCTATATGCACATATCTGTAAACACAAATGCCATATAGAACAAGCACACATATACACACATCAACACATATGAACACACATGACTGTATACACATATATATTCACATACATATGTATGTATATTCATATACACAAATATACCCACACACAAACATATACATGCACATTTATATATAATTCATGAACTCACACAAATATATACATATACACACATAAACAAATATTATAATATTCCAACATCTATATACCAATTCATAAACACATATGCATATACATACATGTATACATGTATACATATAAACAAATATTCCTAGGAGGTGCAGTGATGGTGTGGCATGTGTGAGGCTATGGGTTTAGCTCCCAAGCACTGCAAAACAACAAACAGCAAAACGAATTCCAGAAACTTGGAAATGGCCTGTCCCCCATTGTCTGTCAGTCCCGGACCATTACAAATTTGAGTACCATGTCCCAGCCTCTTTCTGTTAAGGACAGTTTTTGGCATGTGACCTTTTAACAAGCTGGTGGATAATTCCCTAATTGATGTTTGGTGACGTTCACACACACTCTGGCCCCACCTCCTCACCCAGCTACAAGCCATTAAATCAGCGATGGCTGTAAATTGCATATCTCTTCCACTGTTTTGAATCAGGAGCTCCCCACCCCACACAAAGCATGTTAATGGTTAATAAAAGCACTGTGTACACAGACGTCAGTCTTAAACACAAGACCCTCATTCTGTCATTCGTTTAACT
Organism: Ellobius talpinus; assembly: GCA_001685095.1. Lineage (NCBI taxonomy): Eukaryota > Metazoa > Chordata > Mammalia > Rodentia > Cricetidae > Ellobius > Ellobius talpinus. The sequence goes on along the minus strand of LOJH01040031.1, from coordinate 1,736 downwards.
ACCTTTGGCTTTAATAGGGCAGATTGAATGTGGAGCTGTGATTACCCAGCGCCTCATTAAACAAGCACTTTGAGGGGTTGGGGTCAACCTTCCCCATCTGTCAGGACACCAGCAGGCTGGTCCTTAGGAAGGGACAGGCCTGGAGGGCCCCTGCAGGACACCCACGTTTTCCTTTCTTTCAACGTGCATGAGATTTGATTTTTCCCCTCTTGTTTTAAAAAAGCAAACAGCATAGAATTAGTGGGCAGACCAATTAGAGCAAAAGGGGGCAGTTGAGATGAGCTTTGGATGAGTTGATAGAATAATTATGGGGAAGTTATAAGAGCCTTGGCTTTTTATTGCACCCTGAATCATTTGGCTCCTGGGGCTGGCAGCGACCATACAAGGCTGTGTATTTTGTTGGCAAAACAAAGAATGAAGAACAATGAGTGTCTGATGTGTAACCCCAACATAGCACATGCACAGTGGACTCTATGCATGTGCCCTGGTTGTGAGATTTTTGTGTAGGGGTAAATATCATCCCCCCCCACAAGCTCCCCAAGTATTGGAAACTTGGTTGATGTTAGCACCCAGAGTTTTTATAATAATTGTTGTTATTGCTGTCATTACTTCTTATTATGATCATTTTTACAATTTTCAACAAATCTGCATAGCTTCTTCTCCTTTTAGGAGCTTCAGGAACGAAGGAAGGGAAGTGGATTCTCACTCACTGATTGTCTAGACGTGTGTGTGTGTGTGTGTGTGTGTGTGTGTGCATAGAGGTCAGAGGAGCCTCAAATGTTATTCTGTTGATCAAATTTTTTATACAGGGTCTCTCACTGGCCTGGAGAATACCAAGTAGGCTAGGCTGGGTGGCCCAAGAGGCTCAGGAAGGCCCTTTGTCCCTGCCTCCTAAGTGCTGGAGTTACAAGCACTCACTACCATGACAGGCTTTTTACGTCTGGAGATTGAACTCAGGTCCTTATGTTTGCAAGACAAGTGCTTTACCAGTGGAGTTTTCCTCCCTCCTCCATGGGAGACTGGTTGTCTATGCAGAATTATTTTAAGTTATTCATTACACCAATACTCTGGAGCTTCACAACATTATAACCTGGAGACAAATGTGTTAAAGAATAACGCAAAAGCTTTGACCTCACAGGGCTACTTCCTAAAAACTCTGGAATTTAAAGTTACATTGAAATACATTATTAGAGTCACAAAATGCTAAGGTCCCCTTAGAAGGGCAGTTCTGGGGCTGTGGAGATGGCTCAATTAGCAAGATACATGCTGTTCAAGCCTGAGGCCATGAGTTCAAGCCCTGGCACCTACATCAAAGCCACATGTGGGGCACACACCTGTGATCCTTGCATGGAAGAGGTAATGCTGGGATTCCTGGGGCTCGCAAGTCAGACACACTAGCTGAATCAATGAGCTCCCTCCCAGTGAGAGACCATGTCTCAAAAGAGATGTGGGCTGGAGAGATGCCTCAGTGTTGAAGGGTGAGTCTTCCATTCCCAACATCCGTGTCACACAGCTCACAACCACCTGTAATTCTATTTCCAGGGGAATCAGTGCCTCTATGACTAATGGCACTCATTTGTACATACCCCTACACACATACACACACACACACACAAAAACACACACACACTACACCCCAAACCAGCTATCCAATGTAAGGAATGCAGAATGCACAGTTGTTCTTCTTCTTCTTCTTCTTCTTCTTCTTCTTCTTCTTCTTCTTCTTCTTCTTCTTC
>LOJH01040026.1:0-14712 GCA_001685095.1 Ellobius talpinus | reverse complement strand
GAGCATGGGAGGTCTTTCCATTTTCTGGTGTCCTCTTCAATTTCTTTCTTCAAAAGCATGTGGTATCTTTGATAACAGGGCCTCGTCAAGTTGTGGAGGGTAATCAAGAGCAACATCACTAGATTTTAATGTTTGGGAACCTATGAAAACTTATTGGCCAAAAACTTTAAAAAAGGTAGTCTGTTCCTAACAACAGGCTTTTTATCTGTCCACCTGAGGTGTCTGGTAGGGACATTGTCACCCCATTATAGGAACCTCCATTTAAATATATGTACATATATATTAAGCTTCTACAGTAGTGAGTCTCCATGTGACTTTTTGAAAATATCTTTACAGTTAGTTATCCCTCTCTTTATTCCTCTTCTATTCTGTGGTCTCATCACCCAAACCTTTGGCCCTTACTGTTTCATTATTCCTGATACCTCCTATATTCTTACTCTCTTTTCCCCCTCATTGGAAAACCTCCAAATTGCTCCTTACTAATTTCTTGTCTCTATGAATATTCATAATGAAGCATACACAACTGAAGATTCAATACTAACATACACAAATAAGGGAAACAAACAGAATTGTATTTTAGAATATAATGAGATATTTTCAATTCTGTTTTGTAAATATCTATGAACATGTTTCAGAAAAGACTAGCTAATTGAACTCTATCTATATCTTCTTCCAGTGAAAGTAAATCACAGGAAGAAATTAATTTTTCATTTACAATCTTATGCATGTACATATACAAGTAATTGAAATAACGTATTTCTAAATCTAGAGTATTTTTCTTTCATTCTATTATTCTATTCTATTCTATTCTGTTTTATTCTGTTCCACACAGTCTAAAGAAATGCTGATCAAAGCTCTCCCCATTGATTGGCAGACCCACTAATGGACAATGCTCTCAATTTGAAAAAGATCTAGAATTAAGCTAGGAAATGGATGGAACTTGTGGCTCTCCTTTTCCCAGGTGGGGGTACTTCTTATATTACATTTCAAGTGTATTTGAAATAGAACCTTCTCTAGCCTTCAAAATGTTGGTGGGTGGGGGAGCACTACCTAGGAAAGGTCATGTTGCCTGGCTTGAGGAAAGGCAGCTGCTGATGCCCATGCTTAGGAGGGGGAAGAGTATGTGACCTCGTGTCTCATGGGAAAAAGGCCCACAGAGAAAAGACAGAGGATTTGGAGGCCATGCCTTTAGCCCAGAAAGTCTGAGTGGTTTCTTTTTCCAATAGCTTTACAAACTGTTGTATATTCAACCCATTCCCATCATAGAATTTCACCGGATCCACTCCTCCTGGCCATCAGTCTTTAGTTTTCCTTGGTCTAGGCTTTTCCATGTTCACATGTCTCAGATTTCAAACTTCCCCTTATCCCTCTCTTTTCACATCAAGGCCTGATGTAATAATAATAATAATAAAAAAGCTGAATTCCTCTCTTTCTGACTCATCTTCTCCAATAATCTCTTACCAGGGTTCGAATTTTAACTTTCATATGAATGAGGTATGATTCTCCTTCTCACCCCATGGCACACTTCAATATGTTCTCCGCTGTGTTGCAGGGCATCTGAATTGTTTATTTGTATTTTCTCTTAATATACACACTCATACAGAGCAAGGACTTGCATCCTCAGTGTTTATCTTTTCTTCCTACCACAGCTATTCATTTATTTGCTGAATAAGCAATGTTGTGTAAGATACAACGTTATAAAAGAAAGATTTTATAAACGCTCACCATGGAATGATACTGTGTAATACGAGGCAAACCTCTCATCTTTTACAACACCTCTAACAATAATAAAGTCTGTGGGTGAAGAGTGAATTGATTACTTGTTAAACATTATGTTTTTGAGATTCAGAGGGGTGAAGAGGCTATATGGGTCAATCTCTGTTGGGTAGGGAAGGGCAAGCACCCAGCTTCAGATTTTAAGTAGTCCACAGTTCACAGGAGGAGTGGCCTCTCTCGCAACCTCCTTCTCATCATGACCTTCAAGCGTTTCACTGGTTTGTCCCCATTTTTTGAAAGTTTCATCTGAACTTGAAAGTGAAAGGCTTGACATAGACACATAAATTTGGGTTCAAGGTGAAAGACATTTTTGTAGATAATAGAAGTCGTAGCCTCAGAATTTTAGACACTCTGAATATAGCAGTGGAAGTTCAGAAATAGAATTTTCCCTTAGAATTTTTCTAACCCTACCATCTGATCATATAGCATTGGTAGCATGATGCCTAAATCTATTAAGGAGATGAAGTGTGTTTGTGTCGACACACATCCTGCCTCTGAAAAGTTCACATGCATTAAGAGATGGTTTTGTATAATTCATGTTATTTACTAATGTGATATTACTGGCCCTCCAAACATCATTGAGTACTCTACTATAAATATGCCTTCAGCCCTTTTCCAAACCGCTAGTCATTTGCCCAGCAAGCCATAAAAGCAATGTATCATGTAACCACGTATTGGATGAAATTTCAAAAGCTCTCCATTTAGGCAGCAGGCCTTAGTGGGCTTGGGGGTCTGTAACATTACCCATTTAATTACACATTTCGGCACACAGGAAAAAAAACCTGTATTATTTACACAATTGCCTGGACTATTCCCTCCAAGCTGTTCGACCTGAGTCAGAAACCATTAGAATGCTAATCAAGAGAAGAATATGAAATAGATTTCCTTAGTGTAACTGCAGCAAGATTTCTAGACACTTTTATTTCAGGCATATGCTCTCCTGAAGCCCTGGAAGATTCTATCTCTGAAGATCTTCCATAGTCCTGGAAGAGTTACTAAGCTTTTCATTTGAGAGTACAGGGCAATTTGGAAATATTGGTTCCATTTCTTAAAGACAATATTTTATGTAATACGTAGAGCTTTATATTCGAGGAAAACTGAATATTCAGAATAGTAAAATTACTATATCTAGGGATGGGGTAGGAGCAAGTTGCTGAAGATATTTCTTCCAGGAATGGGCGTCACTTGGGGTCGTTTACATTAATGTCCTGAGGGACACAATGTAATCTAGAAAGAGAAAGGATAGAGTGTGTAGAAGAAACCCAGAGCATCTGTATTCTTTCTCAGTATTTTTGAGAAACTATGCAGTTCTATGTGCTGTACAGGAACAGCTAACCCAGAGGTAAGTGGGGAGTTGTTCCTGCCTTCTACACAGCTGTTTGTGAGGAAACAGACATTTAATAAACAATGTGACAAGAGCACCAAAGCTCCGGTGGTCTTTGGATGGGTACCACTTTCTTACAAATAGACTTCAGTTCTCTCATGCCTGCATCCTTGCCTACTCTAGAAGGTCATTGTCTTGGATTTATAGATCAGATACAAAATGCATTACTTGGTCTTTACTTATTGGTCTCCACAACTATGAAACATGGTGAATATTCTCCATTCATTACATAGAGAAACTTCCAATGGCAAGTAACATTAGGTGACTTGCTTGGTCAAAGCTCCATTGTCATCTCTGGGAACTCTTGAAATTTAAGAGGAGACCTAGGGCATAATAATATCAGAAACCCCTTTTCACGTCATTGCTGTTACTTGGATTGACAGAATAGTGGGACTGCTCCCCCAAATGCATTGAGCTTCGAAAATGGCAAATGGTGACTCTTGTCCTATGAATAGAAGAACTTTGTAAAATGTGCTGTTTATCTTAGCTTAATGACTATTGTCATTACACATGAAACCTGCTTTGTTAAGAAGTCTGGTATATGATATGTCTGTTGTTCCTAGACACTTCTTTGCACTCAAGTGGTTTATAGTCATTGCTATATGGAGATTTTAGGACTCTGAAAATTAATCAATGAACCATTAAATATAACCTTCACTTTTATTAAATGGATCTAAACATTCTATAACTGTGATATAATGAAAACAATCCCGTGACTTCTCTCAGTCTCAGTTTCTTTCTATGTATGATACAAATAGCAATGGCTGCCTTGAATATTAGAATTGCCTTCAGCTAAGACTCAAGTGTGGTTTTGTACACTGCAGGCATTAGTTGAATGTATGGCACTGTTAAATACTTAACCAAAGCTGCTACAAAGTTCAAGTCATGATTATGGGAGGTGTGTCTCTTTGAAGCAATTTTTCTGCTGTTCCACAGAAAGGAAGGGGGAGAGAAAAGGAGGAAAGAAGTAATGAAAGTGTAGGTGAAGGACGAAAAGAGGAAAGTATGAAGAGATTAGCCACTTGTTAGGACAAAGAATACATCAGTGTGTGTGAAAGTGCATATTTCTTTGCATAGAAATCAGTTCTGTCTTCCGGGCTCTCATTTCAGGCAGCAGGGATCAGACCTCAGGGTTTATTTGTGCAATCCTCACTTTAGCCGGCAGCTGCTTCAGTCCAGGAATTTTACAGAACACATATAAAGTGCTGTTGAATCTGTGTGCTTTAGAGTCCTAGGTAGAATTATTTCTTCTTTGGGGGAAAAAAAGGTGACAATCAGCTAAGGACTATTAAGCTTCATGGCCTTGATCTTCTCTTATTACATCTACTCTTACTGGTTCTTAATCATTCCAGTGTAATAACAGTTTTCAAATTTATTGAGACAATTAGAAGCAAACAATGCTTTTGACCCCCAGCTCTTTCAAAGGCACATGATACTGCAAAAGAAAGTGGAGCCATGAGACTGAAGTGCTTTCCAAGTTGTTTGCACTTTGATGTCCATTTTGGATTCTAACATACTGGGAGGAGGAGAGCCAGATCAGGGGACCAGGATACTAGTGTTTGTCTCTTAACTTTCCCGCTGATGTGTGCGGTCATCTGAGGGCTGCAGCTTGGCTCCCTGAGTCACGCCAGATGATATTTGAAGTGGGGAGGGTTCAAGGCAGGGTTCAAGGTCCTCCTTCCATCTCAAAAATCCTTTATTTAGAAGAAAGGATGTAACTCCACTGGGCCATGGGAAATCAATGCTTTCCTTAAAGAGCTTCCCTATTCTGTTGGCCTCATCTGGTAGTGTGAGGATTAACATGTGACTTTCGTTCTCTGCCCCAAGATCCCTGACACTGGAAACCAAGGATAAATAGCCATGTAATAAGTTTGCAGGCGATTAGAAGGCGTGGCCTAAGTAGGACCTGGTCATTTTTCTTCTTTATTTGAGAATTGTATACATGCACACAATGTGTCTTGACTGAATCAACCGCTGGATCTTCCTCCAGTTCCTCCCAGGCACCCTCTCCATTCTGATTGCCCCAACTTCATGTTCTTCTTTTTCTATAACATACAGCATCCACCTACAGTAGAACCAGACTTTAACTGAGAAACTAAGGCAATGAGGGTCCACACCAGAAAATTCACAGTTAGAAAAATCATAAATAGAACTAATTCATTTGGAAGTTGAATCCAGAGGCTGTGAGGTCATTTCAACCTGGGCAGACAGCATACTTATGAGGTAGGTTGAAGTTCTCACAGAAGTGTCCATCAGCGAGAGTTTTTGTACTGAATTAGTATCCTAGATAGGATAACCACACTTGCAAAAGTTGAGTGGGGTTGGATAGCAAGCAAAATGTGTGGAGGGACCTCCTTGCATCACAAACACTGAGGTTTAGGGTGTGTATGTGAGAGAGATGGGGAAAGCAGAGAGAAGTATGGTAGAATAAGATCTGAACATACTTTGGTTGTCATTATTTCAGGTCATTGCTGGAGGTCAGTTCCAGGTTTCAAGTTCTCAGCCATTCTTGACTTGTTCAGTGTTCCTTGGGACACTGAAGTACTCCAAGGCCTATCTTACTCAATGCTAACACACTTTCCTCTTTTTGTGAAATATTTTCTCTCCAAGTGGTGAATTAAATAACGCACATGCTGGTTGTAGATACAAAACATGTACAAATATAAAAAATGAAACCTGTATCCTACCATCTAACATTTTTATCAATAGAATGTCTATAGGTAAGGGGAATATGAGCAACAATAGTATAGTTTTACTATTTTCTGAGCACTTTCCTTGTGCCACTGTGGTATTTTACATATATGAGGTCTCTCCAATCATGGTACTGAATTTATAAGATAAATAGTAGCCTTATCCTGATTTCATAGATGAGATTGTTGAGCCTTAGAAAGGCAGTCACACAATACACAAATAGTGAAGTTAAGTTAGACTCAAATCTGGACAGCTTGACTTTTTGATTTGGACATATCAAGGAAGCAAAATAACAGAGGAGGAGGAAACCAAATGTTCTGAAAAAAGTACGCAGGGAAATAAAGCATGTAATGTAATATATGAAATGAAATAAAGCCAAATGGTACATTTAGTCAAACACATGGTAGGTAGTCTTGTGTCAATTTGAATTAAGATAGTGTCATCTAGGAAGAGGCAACCTCAACTGAGAAAATGCCTATACCAGTTTAACCTGTAGAAAATCTCTGCAGGTATTTTTTAAATTAATGAGAGATGTGGAAGGGCTCTGTCACCCCTGGGCGAGTAGCCCTGAGTTGTATAAAGACCCTAACTGAGTGAGCCATGGGGAACAATCCAATAAACTGCATTCCTCCATGGTCTCTGCTTCAGTCCTGCCTTTAAGCTCCTGCCTTGCTTGAGTTCATGTCTTGTCTTCCTTCACTCATGGACTGTGAAGGAGACATGTACGCCATATAAACCTTTCCCCCCCACCTTGCTTTTGGTCATGGTCTTTATTGTAGCAATAGAAAACCAAATAGGAAAAAAATAGATACTTTTCAAACTATTAATTTTAGTAGTTGCTAGCTTGATTAATTTCTACCATGTCGGTTTTCCTCTTAATCCTCACTCCTCATTCCTTCACATTCACTGTGTTCTGTGGTGAGTATAGACCCAGAAATAAAGAGAGAGAGATGCTATTGTATTCCAAACTGGTATTTAAGATAAATGTATAGCTTCCACGTTGCCTAGGAGAAAAAAGATTCTTAGAGTCAGACGGCCTCAAGGTCAGTTATCTGCGACCGATCTTGCTTCTCCCCCTTTCTACTAGACTCCTTTGTGGCACACTGCTTCCCTCAAAGGTCCTCATCATCATGAATAGCCCCATTCTCACAGTCAAACACCTCTGCTTCTCCAATTTCCAATTTTCTGTTGGTTTGAAGGTAATGCAGCTTCTGTTATCCTGAAAGCTGATATTATCATTTCCCAAATGGTAGAATTGAATTCATTACTAATCCTTCACACTCCATTCAGGTAAGCTCAGCTACCAACCCGAGTGCAGAAGTGAGACACCCATAATCATCGCTTTATTGTTTGCTCATTTTACGAGGCCTTTCCCTCCCCTCTCACATCCCTGCTGCCATCAGGAATTCACATTGTGGAGGTTCATTGGCGGCCTGTGGGCAAGCATCTCAATTTCCAAACATCTGGCTAGTTTCAATCAATGAGGCTCTAACACGCTGCTCCCGGGGCTGTAGTGGTACTTGCGGGGGTCGTTGAGTTCAGGATTCAGAGCCTGTAATAAGCATCCAGACGGTCTCTGAATCCTTTTGTTCATGAAAAACTACTGAAGCTGGGTTAGATGAAGTGCAAATCTAAAACAAAATCTTACAGAGTTAATATATTTGACAGCAAGCTTGGCAATGTGGGGAAAAGCAAACTCCTCTCAAAACCAAAATTTTGTTGGTGATTATCAGAGAACAGAATCCCAAAAGAGTTTTAATAGTCAGGGGAAATAGAATGTCCAAAGCAGAGGCGGCATGCCTGTGCTTATCAAGAGGCCAACAATCAGAAATTCTGTTACTTGAGTTGTGCTTTGTAACTTCAAAAATGTAGCCACACCTGTGGACAGAGGACAATAAGCAAGGGACTTTGTAATCATATAACTGGACTCAGACCTACTTATTTCCAACTATTAGCTGAATGAACTTGAACAAGTCATCCAGTTTTTTGGCATATGTGTCTTGTTGATGGTAAATGCTACTCCTACCTCTCTATGAAATGAAATCAAATCATTATTGGGAAGCTGGTGGTCCTGACACAAAGGTTCAACTATAACACTTGTCAAATTGACTAAGATCTTGTAGTATTCACTAGTGAATTATGATGAGTAGACACAACATGTCCTCTCTTCAAACTGTGTGCTTCTAGGTGGTTAATCTACAGGGTTCACGATTCCATCTCTGCTCTTTCCTTTAATGTACTTATGACATTAGTTAACCAATTAGACTTTCTACCCTAGAATTTTGTCTAAGAAATGGGGCTAGTTATACCACGCACACAATTTCTTTGTGATCGATGTACAGTACGTCATGTGCAAATTAGTTTAGATTGGTGTTTGGAAAGTGATGCTTAACTGGAATACACCTCCTATTTTTAATTTTATCAATTTATATTTCCCCTTTTCAGGGTTCAACACAGGATCTCCAATAAGGATTAAACAAATATATTGAAATGTTTGCTTCAGATACAATGGAGTATAATCACTATCTGATAAAAATGATCATTTCATGTATAGTCCACAGTTAATTTTGAGAATTCTATATATGCATGTAATTATCAGCACAGTCAAAATATAGTCAAAATATAGAAAAGCCTTTATATCCTAAAATGCTATCAACCCTCAAGTCTAAGCTCTATCACATCACCAATCTGCTTCCTGTCACTGTAGATGAGTTATTCAGTCCCTGGAATGTGTATCAGTGGTTCAAGAATATCACATGGAGTCATGTGTTCCTTTGTCTCTGGCTCTTCTGCTCAGTGTTAGTGGGTTTAAAATCCCATTTATGTGAATTTTACTTTAGAAGTTATTTTTTTGAGTTTATAACTGATTTATTTGCATTATTGAGTAATACATCATAAGAAAGATATACCAAGATTTGTTCATCTAGTTACTTATTATTGGAATCTTTTACTCCTCTCAAATTTTGGTTACTGTAATAAAGCTACAATGATAATTCATTTGTAAGTATTCATTTGGGCATGTGTTTTCACTCATGTCTGGTAAGTACATTGTTATATAATTTTGGGCTGCATTAACAAACAATACTTATTTAGAGTCATCTATGAACATATCCCATAGTAGTTGTACCATTTTGCATACACTAGTGGTGTATGAGATTGCCAGGTCTATTTATTATTACTAAAGCAAAATGGTCTTGATATAAAAAATAGATATTTCTATTAAATATGTAGTGGTTGATTTTTATTTCTCTCATAACTAAACTTGTACTGGAGATGAACTTCAGGACTTCAGTAGTGCACACTCAGCACTGCCACTGATCTACAGCTATGTCCTTTTCATTTACCTATAAATGTTTTCATTAATATATAATCATTATACAAAGTATTAAGTTTCATAATGGCATTTTCATTCAAGTAAATTGCTTATTTGACAGTTTTTTTCACCATCTCCTGTTATTTCTTGTTTCCTCAATCCCTGATGGCCTCCTTCCTCCTCCCAGTCCCCTTAATATTTTTATGTCCCATATGTTTTTGTTTATTATACATAATCTAGGTTTCCCACATGATGTGAAACATGTAATATCTGTCTCCCCGAGTTTTGGTTTCTTTGCTTATGATGAACTGTACTTCTACCCATTTTCATGCAAATAATTTAATTTAATTCTTTATGGTTGAATAAAACTCCCTTGTGTATACATACTATATTTTCTTTATCAATCTAACTCTTGATGGACTCCTTTACTGGTTATACTACTTGGCTTTTTGTCTTTTCTGAGTCATTGGCTCCCAATTAATTTAAATTAAGTGAAGCGCATACTTTAAAATATGTGCCCATTTCTTTGATAGTTGGCAATATTTACATGAATTCTCAACAGTCCATATTGTTTCTTTTTTAAATAACTTTTTATTGATTCTTTGTAGATTTCAAATCATGCATTCTGATCCCACTCATCTTCCTATCTGATCATGTCCACTCTCTGTCCATGTAACTCCTTCCACCTCCAAAGCAAAATTTAAAAGTAGAAGAAAAAAACACAAAAAAAGAAAACAAAAAAATCTCAGCATGGAAACTAGTGTGTAGTTAGGCCCAGTGAATCACACAGTATACCCTTTAATCCACACATCTTATAAGTGTTCAGTGCAGTAAGTCATTGGGCTCGTTCTGCCAGGTGGCTAAGATATTTGTAGATTAATTTGATACTCTTTTTACTTATTTTAAGCCTTTGCAATATATTTTTTACCTTCATAGATAATTTCATGCTTGTGAGATCTAATCATATTTTTGTGATCATTTCCGAATGTCTCTAGGAAAACTCCAGAGTACTGTTAGCATTGTTTAAATTATGAATACTTGGGATGATTTTCAGCTACTTGCTTTCTGGTCATTCTTAAACTTACCTCTGTATTGCTAAATACATTCGTCCATTATATATAAGTCATGCCTTTTGAATTATTAAGTGTACATGTGGCTTTGTATTAGCCATTGGCTTAAAGGGGCAGTTACAGATCCATGGGGCCCTTTAACGTTTTTCTCAACTCTCTAGATGTTCCTGCTTTTAATTCTAGCCACATAAATCTCTTTGAACTTTTGTGGCAATTTCTTCAACTTTCTAAGAATACTTGCTCTCTTTGAGGACTCTTTATACTACAGACTACAGAATCAATTTTGAACAATTGTAGAGTTTCTATTGCTGCAATGAAACTTCATCACCCAACAGCAAGTTGGGGAGGAAAGGGTTTATTTGACTTATATTTGCACATCACAGTTCATCATAGAAGGAAACCAGGACAGGAACTCAAACAGGGCAAGAACATGGAGGCAGGAGCTGATGTAGAGGCCATGGATGGATGTTGCTTACTGGCTTACTCCCTTTGGCTTGCTCAGCCTGCTTTCTTACAGAACCAAGTACACTGATTTAGGAATGACACTATCCACAATGGGCTGGGACCTCCCCCATCAATCACTAATTAAGAAAAAAATGCCTTAGAGTTGGATCTTACAGAGGCATTTTCTCAATCAAGGTTCCTTTCAGCTAACTCTAGCTTGTATCAAGTTGATGTAAGACTAGCCAGCACACAGGGATTGCATTTTGATTTACACCTGAATTCAGAAGAAACAAAATCCTGGACATTTTTTGCTGTCATACCTGTTGTAATACCCGTTTCTTATATTTTTCTTGCCGTTTAAGCAGGGACACAGATATAGTCTCACCCATTCATCACAGCTGCCTGAGAAAGTTGATGAACTCCTTAACAGAGTGGATGACATTATCCAGAACAAATGATTCTACTAGAAGTTGGAATCACAACATACACTGGTGGTCAAGTTCTTTTTATTTCTGTTTCTACCAAGGTCAAAATGTCTTACCTCACCAGGGCTTTGCAATGGTTTCTTCCTCTAGTTAATGTACTTAGGTCAAGTCCATGGGCAGTTACCAATTGAATTGTTATTGGTTCTCTTGCAAATTGCTCAGATCCAAGCTCCTTTGTCCTCCTTACCATGCCTACACATTTCATGTACTGCTGGTGAATTTAGATGGAGGAGTGTTTCTGCTGCACAGAGTATTCTACCTGTTTGTGAACTGACCTGAACTGTGATCTCTTTGCGGGAAAGGTGAAACCTTAAATTCTGTATTTGTACTATTTAGCCTAACATAGCTCACTCTATGTCTCCAACAGCAATTAGTTGGATAAGTAAAAATGCCCCACCATGGGCTATGAGAATAGAAATCAATGTAATCAAATTATGCCGAGTCATGACTCTTTGTTTTCACTTTTTCATCAAAACAATTGCATAATGTATATTTATACCAATGTTCAGTGTATGTGGGGAACTGGTCCCAAAATACCCCAAGGAAGGGAGTCCAGGGCATATAAAGTGACATTGCACCTGTAAATGACCTGTGCCATCCTCCTTCATAATTTGAATAATTTCTAAAGGATTCAAGTCTAGCATCTACATATGGGAGAGCGTGCGTGCTGTTTGCTTCTCCATGTCTGGATTACTTCACTCAGAAATATTGTGTCTAGCTCCATCCATGTACTTGTATTTTACTTTTTTCTTAATAGGTGAATAATTTTTTATTGTATGTATGTTCCACATATTCATGATCCATTTATCAGTTGAAGAATATTTAGGTTGTTTCCATTTCCTAGCTATTGTGACTAGGGCAGTAATGACCAAGGATGAACAAGTATCTCTAGTAGGGTATATAGTCCTTTAGTGATGGGGAAGCTTGGCCAATCACATTTGGCTAGGGTGTGGCCGCCTGGGGCCAGGGAAGAAAACCTGAGAATGCAGGTGCACTTGCTCTCTTTGCGCGGTGTTCGCCGGACTGTTTTGGGCATCGGAACTTTTACCCTGGTTGTGTGAGTTTCCCCATTTTCAATTATTAAATTATATCTGTTGTTTTGAGCTGGTCTGGTTAATTCTAGCATACTGGTCAGATACGCCTTCACTTCGCGCCCAACGTGGGGCTCCTAGAGCCCTTTACAGCTCCGGTCAGTTGGAGCTGCGCCCTCATACACCTTTACTTTAGGAATGTATCTGGAAGCCATATAGATTGATGCTGTATAATACTAACACAATGTAAATAATGCCTAAATAATTGTTATTCTATATTGTTTAGGGACTAATTGAAATTATGTTTATTTCAAAGAATGGACATACTTTTCAGATATATCTTTTCCATCTGGGTTTGCATGAATCCATGAGCATGTGGATATGGAGGCACAAGCATATCTGCTTATAAATCTGAGTATGTTTAAATCATTTTATTATCCTAAAACTGAAAACAAACAACTTAGATTCTAGGTTTTTGATATTCAACTTCACTCTCTATCCTAAGTTTGAGAGGGCTTTTTCCTAGCTCATTCTGTCCAAGGGTGAACTCCATATATCCTATCTCTATATTTAATGTTTTTCTTGGACTTCAATCTAGAAATTTCTACTTGAATACATGTCTTATTTGCTAATATACCTCATATTTACATCCAAAAAGGCAACGGTAATTTTTTCTTAATTAAGAATTCTCTCACTGAGTTCTCTATGGTGCATTTAAGACTACATCCAGAACCTTTGCTGTGTCAATAAATTCCTTCATCATGCAATCTCTTCTGACTCCAGCTTTACTGCCAAATCCTCCTTATCCCTTCAACTCTCCATAACTATTAAAGTTTATTATGTTGATTAATTTATTTCTTATCCTATTCTTTGTCTCACCACAGTAGATTCCTTCTGGTTACTTTAGATTTCCTTATTTATTTACCTTTCTTGTTCTTTGTCTAGACTGTTATTTGCTATGTATGACAAATAACATGATTCTTTGTCTCTCATAACTACTTACAAATTGATCTTGGTCATAAACTGTTCTGGGAAAAGTAGGAGAGAGTATGTACAAAATTTTTGTCCTTTCCACTGATCTGTGTGGTTAGAGCCCCCATGTGATTGGAACAGGAGATAGGACTTGGTTGATCACACTGGATAAATACCACTGAACTGAGTCACTCTGTTGTAGAGGAAATGAATATATTTTTCTGCTTGGAAGAACATTTTTCTAGCTTCTGGGAAGGTCCATAGTTTGATGACTTTGAACTCTCTTCCAGATCGGTCCTTGGCAGAGTAGAGTCACATCTATGGTGTTAATTTCTTCCATGGGGCATCCCTCATTCTGAGACTGATTGATTTATAAATATGGGGTCTTGGGTCCCTGTTCCAAATTTGGGAAAAATTGAAGGAGCCATCACAGCTCCAAAACCTTTCATTCACATGTGACAGGCATGACTGTGTGGCATAGGGTTAGGGGAGTTTTTTTCTTATATTAATTAATGTATCCTGCATTTCAGCTATTTTTACCATTCCTTAAAGAGTTATGTCCTATCAGTGTGACCTTGATGATTATGTATAACTTTTTAAACTTTATATTTTTAATATTTTATTATAAATGAAAGGACAGAATTATTTACTGTCAGTAGAACATGATAAATGAATCCAAAAAATGATAGATATGTTTTTGGTAAATGAATATGTGCATATGCAAATTACACTTTTATAAAAACAAGAGTCTATCATCCCTAGAGTGTTGTATCCTAATCTCCTTCACTTAATAATGTATCAAGTGCTTCAAACCACATTGATAAATAAGTATTTACATCATTTTTTAGGTACTGCTGAGTAGCTGACATTTTGCCTCTGTGGACATACAATGCTTTATTAAAAACAATCCTTCATTTCTGTACCTTGGAGTTGTTCCCTCTTCTTCATTGCTGTAAGTAACAGCACACTGAAAACTTTTGAAAACATTTTTTCCAATTTTTCTTGGGATACATTTGTAGAAGTGGAAATGTAGGACAGAAGTGGTATTTTTTGTCTTTTAATTTATTGTGCCACATATTCTTTCAAACAACTTGAACAAATTTGATTTTCTACCAGCGGCATAATCAAATACATTTTCAGCCTTGATACAGTATAGGAATTGCCACTCTTTTAAAGTAGTATTTCTCTGACTGTCAGCAAATGGTCCTTTCTCAGTGTTAGCCTTTGTTTTCTCTTTCTCCTTGGCATTCACATCCCTTTTCAATTTGTGATCATTTTTATACACTTTAATACTTTTAGTTCATTTTTACATCTTTCTTTATTGACTTTTAGGTCTGGACAATAGTATTTACCTTACTTTAATGTTGCAAATATGTGTCATTATTTGTGTCACCTGCCTTTGTAATGTTGCTAAGAATGGTTTTAGTCGGGCCACTTCTGTTGTTTTATTATTGCTATCATTGGTAGTGCTGGTGTTGCTGTTGCAGCATTGTTTAGTGGTGTTGGTCCTGATGCTACTGTGGTGTATTGTAGTTGTGGTGATGAT
>LOJH01040025.1:0-14713 GCA_001685095.1 Ellobius talpinus | reverse complement strand
TATACCGAGCATTCCATCCTGGGCTCCATATTGAGGGTCTCTCCCCTCCTGCTCTTTCTCTCTCTCATATCATACACACTAAATTCAGATCTTTTCAGGGGTACCCCAAAATACTAAGGAATTCCCTTGCTAGACTCTGAGATGGTTATTAGCCAGGGCTGGGGAATCTGAACTCGGGTCCTCACACTCGCACAGAAAGCCCTTCGCCCACTGAGCCCCTTGCCCAAATCTAGTGCTTTCAGAACTGATAGTGACCATCTATAAATGATGTGTGAGGAACACATTTAAACTCCAAATAAATGATGTCTACACTAATTACACTTTAAGTAAGCTATCCCGTAAGAATGCATTTAGTAACAGGCTGTGAGGTATATAGCCTGTCACACATCTTAGCTCATACAGTCCTGCTACCCAGGGCCGGGCATTACCACATGCATCTCCACACGGGAGGAAGTTGGCAAGGATGGACCCAGGATGCCAGGGTAGGTCAGCCTGACCACACTGTCCCTACACAGTCTTTAATCTAAGTCTCAGGGTCTCTATTTTCCAAACTGTGGGCATGCCTTGTGGTTCATTCAAAGACAACCACAAGTGGCTACTGATGGGCCAAGTCAGGATAGCTTCATGATAAACACCATGGCCTTCAGTATCCAGACTGGCTGGCTGCAAACCCCAGCAGAACTGCCCGCTAGTGATCTGTGGGTGTGCTGCCTGGCAGGAGACTCTCTGTATAGCACTATATCTAGTATGTAACCACACTTGCCCTTGGACTTGAGACCTGGTCCAAGACATCATTCCCTCCTGGAGAAGGCAAGAAAGCCTTCTATGACCTTCCATCAACAAATTTGGAGCTGGCTGTGGCTCTTTGTCCTTGACAGATGTCTGATTGGTACAGACCTAAACATCTCCCCCGACATCCACCTCTGCCTCCTGACTCTTACCACGCTCTCTGGGATTCTACATTTGACCCCCTCTTTGGGTTCTCTGCAAGCTCCTATAACCAGTGGTCAGACAGCACATTATTCTATGTCCTCCCCAGCATCCATGCTGCAGAGTCAGGCTTGCTCAGACATGTATGTGACATGTGTTTTCCCTGGAGGGGAGCTGGCCGGCATGCCTTCCTCAGGGAGACACTGGAGAATGACTCATCAACCTGCAGGCACCAACTTTTAAAGTCTCAGGGGTCTCGAGCTGGTTGTTAAGTTGCTGACAGATGAAAATCAGTCACGGCGGGGATGTTTTCTGCGCAGACGGCACATGCTAGGATGCAGGCCTTTTCCTGTTGGCAGGCAGATTAAGCAGTGGTCAGCACATCACTGGGTACACGACTTGGTTTTAGCGGGCGGATTCCATTGGAGGCCTGGAGTCTCAGGTAAGTGATACAAAAGCCAGGGACAAGCCAGTATTCACCACTGCAGCCTCTGGCCACAACAGCATCATCTGTGGGAGTAGGTAGCAGTGCTCAGGGGTGCTGGAGCCAGCTGCTATTTCCTCGTATCATGGAATAGGTCTTCCTTCAGCCTGCTTTCTTTTGCTTCCTGCCTGGTTTTTAAGACTTCCTCTGCCTTCCTATTAGTTCCTAGCTGCCCTTTTCTGCTCTGTTAACCAGAACCAATTCCCACTGAATGTCTCTGCCTTGTATAGATGCTTGATTATCTGATAGTACATCTGATAGAGGACATGCCCATTTTGCTTTCTCAAGAAGAGGGGCTGTGTTCAATTGCATAGTAAACATTTATGGAGTGCCTACTGTATGCCTGGGCAGATCTGGTATCAGGATATGGAGATGTTAGGAAAAGCATGTCTCTGCTCTTGGGAACATATTGAACTAAAAGAAGGCCAACATCAAACAACTAATTATGTATTATTTCTTCAGTGGGCCCTCCATCATCGCTGGGTGATACCTATCTAAAGGTATATATCTTTGTGAGTCCCTCCATGGATAAAAGGAACACAGGGAAACCAGAGAAGCATGTCTCCCTTCCAGAGTCACTGGTTCAGCTGGCAGCATAGCTGTGTGCTCATGTAGCCAAGCAACCATCCCACACAAGTTCCCACACCAAAGGAACATGGGGATCTGTAGCGTCCAATTTGGAGGACCAGGGAAGAGGACTCTGTGGACAGCCTTGACAGTGGGTCACAAAAGATCTTTGTAAAATCAGTCACCAAAGGTTCTATCACCCAGCAGGGCCATGAGTGCCCTCCACACAGCCACAAGCCAAGATCCAGTTATTCACACTGTTGGATCCCAGATGTTTCCATGTGACTGTGTGTCCTGGATATATGCCCCTGCTAGTTATTCCCAGTTTATATCATCATCTAAGCAGCTAGAGGATATCCCATTATATAGGTGTACTGTAAATTAATCAAACCCCCATTAGTGAATGTTTAGTGTTTGGGTCAAGGGTACACACACTCTTGGGCCCCAAGGCCTGAGCCTCTACCCAGTTAGTGATCTGTCTGGGTGGTGAGTAGAACTCTATGCTTTCTGAAGGCCTGATCCTTCTTCCTAATAGAGGTATTACTACCTGCAGATGGTAATGCTTTGGGATATTTAGAATAGTGTTTAGCACCTAGTGGATGATCAATTAAGACTCACAACTGATAGGCTATAAGCATCCTGCGATATGATGTCAACTTGCGCCACATCCATTTCAGTACCTAAAACACCCAAAGTGCAAACACAGTCAAAAGCACATACTTAAAACCCTGAGAGCTATTAGGGCGGTGGTGGCACATGCCTTTAATCCCAGAGGCAAGCGGACCTCTGTTGAGTTCAAGGCCAGCCTGGTCTACAAGAGCTAGTTCTAGGACAGCTCCAAAAGCTACAGGGAAACCCTGTCTCGAAACAAACAAACAAAAACAAACAAAAAACCCCTGAAAGCTATCATCTAGTTACCCCCTCCAAAAGTGTTATCAAGTTTTGGACACTGTAGGAGGTAGTGAATGAAGGCTTAGCCAATGCTTCTCTCCTAGAACAATCGGGACCCTTCCAAGTCATCCACAAACCAACCAGCGAGGTTTCTTGATTTGCCAACCTTCTGGGTGGCATTCTGGAATCTAAAGCAGGAGGAACAACGGTAGCAAGTCAAGTCAACTGCTTTCACTCTGATTTCTAGGAGAAGCTAGAGTTGAGGTCATATTTGAAAATATAGGTCAAATTTTGATTTCTGTGGTTACTGAACACTGTCAGCCACAGTAACTCCCTCTGTGTGGTTGATGCGAGGGTTTGGAGGCCTGGCAGCCCGACCTAGCTCCCCTCAGAGTGTGACACCCACCCCCNCCCACCCAGCCCCCTCAGGGTCCAAGGCTCCTAGTAGTCCTGCTGACCAGCGGTCCCAGAGGGTCCGGAGCCTGAGCAGCACCTAGGAGCAAGCTACGGCAGGCACCCTGATCTCTGAGGTTGGTGGGGCTCAGAGGTGCTGCTGGTAGGGTTCAAGGAGGTCCCGATACCCCGGCAGTCCTACCCAGGAGTCCGCTACTGCGTACGGGGACCACGGGGAGCAGGGAGGAGACCATGTGCGGCGGGAACAATGTAGTGGGTTGTTTTGCCGACTGTCAGCCTCGTTCTGGGATCCTCCTTTCCAAGCCCCTTGGTCTAACCGCCACAGGCACAGCACGCAGAAGGAAGAGCCCCCCTTATTTGGCCTTGGAAAGAAAGGGGAAAGGTTATCCTCGGATGCCTGCTGCGTTGGGTCATCCGCCCGCAGTCGCTGGCCCGCATCCGCGGGTGCAGTTCCGTTTCTCGCCGGCAGGTGGCGGCACCGTGCAGGGCCTGGGGAGATGGCCAGCTGGTAAACAACCCGCAGAATCCGGTGCCCCGGGGTGGGGACCGGCCCGGGTGGGGGTGGACTCCTGTGTCTGCACGTGGACGGTGATGCGGAGGGACACGCTGGGCAGCAGAGGAAGGGAAGGGAGGAAAGAGCCAATACCTTGTTTGTGAGAGAGTCAAGCTTCCCGAATTGCTTTGGTTGTAGGGTGTGACTTTGCCCGATGGATTTCACGTGAGCCCCTGGAGAGCGCGCTGTAGGAGGCGGGAATCTATTTCAAAGTCAGTCACGAGGGTGCAGGGGACTCGAATCTCATGACGTGAATCAACAAAGCACCACCCTCTGGGGCTCTGCACCAGATGGAAGATTCGCTTTCTTGCCCATCCTTTCCCCTCTCACTCTCCTTTCTCCTCTCTTCCCCTCCCTTGCTTTTCCAGCTTCTGCGTGAGCCTGGGGGTGTGAAGCGACCCACTTTCCTCCTTGTAGCTGGGGGGAGTGTTTAAGTACGAACTGCCACGTAGTTCGTTCCTTTTCTACACCATCCTGCAAGAGAAGAATTACCACCATTTTAATCTGGCGGTCAGAAAGACTCCAGTCACCCGTCAGTAACAGACAAGGCTGGTTCCCCAAAGCCAATGCTTGCACAGTAATTGAGAACTCACTCCCTTCCCAGCGACTCCTCCAGGTCAAACTCAGGGGTATCATTACAAGTTGGGAGGGTCTATTGCTTGCCTTTAAACCCAGCACTCAGGAAGCTGAGGACCTCCTCTGCGAGTTCTGGGCCATTCAGGGCTACATAGTAACAATCTGTCTCAAAACAAAAACAAACTAAAATGCGAAGATTTGGGCTTCAGAAATGGCTCCGTGGTTAAGAACACTTGTTGCTCTCGCAGAGGACCCAGGTTGGAGTCCCAGCGGAAGGTGATTCACAACCCTGTGCAATCTCCAGTTCCAAGAGATGCCTGCTTCCCATCTCCTCAGGGGACAAGCATGCACGTGGTGCACACCAAACATGCAGGCAAAATATACATAAATGAGTAAACCTCATAGAAAACAAAAGAAAACAGGAAGCTGTTTCAGAGATGACCCCACAGTGGAGCCTTTTCCTGAACTTTCAATCATGTTCCAAAAGGCTCCTAGGTAGCCAGATTCCTGAGGCGGTTATTGTTCCACCGAGGGCTCCAGAGAGATGCCTGACCGGAGTATAAGCTGGTTTTGTTGTTGTTATTATTTGTTTGTTTTTCTATTTTAGGTAAGTTTCAGTCAGCCTTTTGCTTGTACGCACATCCCATGTGCTCCTCCACCCTTCCCCATCTACCTCCTGACCAAAGACTCACTAAGGAGGACCCACTTTGGGTTTCTTTACCCGAAATGCAATTCATTTTCCAAATCTGCACATTTATGGATAACTTTTGAAAGTTATTGGGGTGACAGATCCGTGCTTGCCCTACAGTGCACAGTACCCATTTACTTTTCTTTGTGTGTGTTGTGTGTGTGCATGCCCTTGCACGTGGAGGCTAGAGGACAACTCGAGTGTCACTCTTCAGGTACGCTCCACCTGTATTTCCCTAGGCTGACTGTGAGCCCCAGGGGTCTGTCTGCCTCCCTCTCATTCCTGGGCTTATACACCCATCCCACACACTGGGCTTTTTTTTTAGCAGGTCCTGGGGACAGAAATGAGGTTCTTCTGGGCCTCTTTTTCTTTCTTCTCTTTTATCTTTAATTTGTGTGAACAAGAAAGATTAGGAACTTTTTTTTTGTTTTCATGAGACACTTTTTGAAGCTGCTCCTATCAATTTGGGTGGCTTCCTTGTTTCTAAGAATTTACTTATCATGCCATATAGTAAGCACCGGTGTGGGGAGTTCCCAAAGGCTGTCCAGGAACTGGTTACTCTGCAGTCATGGTTTTATTGGTTACAGTTAGTCTAAACTCCACTGATAGCCAGGTGGTTCACATGGGTGAAGCCTCCCTTTCTAAAGCCCCCAACCCCACAGGCTCATGACTGCCTTCAGTGGAGTCCTCTGTGGCTTTTCTATTTTACATCACAGGAGGCTAGGCTGGCTTTCTCAGGAGCCATCTTCCATGACAGCGTTGTCGTTGCCCATCTAGGTTTGTCCTGGCATCCCAGAACCGAGTTCCTATATCAGGAGCAAGAAACAGTTTTGGGTAGCCTGTACTATGGCAGTATGGTTTGTCCCCTCCCGTGTGTGCTGGTCAACTCAGGTGTGCTCTTATTCTGCACTTCATCCTGAGGTTGACCCCACCAGAAGATAATCCCCAAATCTTGACTTGGTTTCCTTCAGTTGCCTAGATCCTGTCCTCTGTGCGTGCCTTAAGGTAGGTTGAGCTACCATCCCCTTAAGGATGGCCCTTGTTTGGAGGGCAGTGGTACCCACTGATGAACTGTAGACTTGGGGGAGGGCAATTGCAGAACCTGAGGCCCACACTTTAAACTCTGTGCTGTAACTGTTAGAGGAATTGAATGGTTCTGCCTGGGTGCAAGGCTGACCAATACTGTCCAGCCTACAGGGTGCGCAGAACGCCCACCTTCAGGGTTGAGGGGAAAAGGAAATGAACTCCTGCTGCTCCGTGGGGGGTGTCCTGATGTCTGCTTAGATCTCTGCAGCCACACAGAGCCACTCTCAACCCAGGCTGTCAGGATTTATCCTTTGTAAAAGACAGAAACTCGGCCCAAGCTTGTTTATGCAAATAGAGGCATTTAATTGAGGAAAATGACAGTGGAAATGTCCATCTCACATGCAGCTTCATCTAGCGGATGAATGACGTTATTTGAATCACCCTTATTCTTATCTCAACCAGGTTGACTTTATTCTCACTGGCTCTTGATTAGACTATATTGGCCAGGCCTAAGACAGCTTAGGAGATTTGAGTTCCTTAAGGGAACTCATGGAAAGGGGGGAGGGGATGTGTGTGAAAGGAGGCCAGAGATCCTGAGGAAGAATGAAGAGCCAGCGTGTACTTCCCTCCCTCCAGGCCATCAATCAGAAGAGGGAAAACTTGAATGGTGAACATTCCTGCCATGAAGGGTACTTAGCAAACATGCTGGCGAGAAAGGGTAAGGTGAGCTGTGTCCACTCACCCAGGAGACCAGCTCCCTTCCTGACTTCACATGATAGCAGAAAACCGTGCTGTCTGGGTCGGTGAGATGGCTCCGTGGATAAAGCAAATGACACTCACATGAGAGAACCTGAGTTAGGATCCCAGTATCCAAGAAAAAAAGCAAAGTGTAGACACACACACCAGTCACCCAACTTCTGTGTGTGTGTGGGGGCGGGCAAAGAGATCATCCTGGCCACAACAAACTCAAAATTCAGTGAGAGACCTTATCTTGAAGTATTAATGTGCAGAGCAATGCAGAGAAGTATCTGATGTCCTCTGTTTCCAGACCCACATCTATGCATGTGCACCTGCATTCATACATGTGTGCACAGAACACACACACACACATACACACACACCCCCTTGCTGTCCATAAGAACTCTATGTAAAGAAGTCTAGAAATCCTTATGCCCGAATGTGGCAAAATGATTTAACAACATGATATATGATGATATGAACAGAGCAGCTAATAAGATGGCCATAACAATGTAATATATACAACTAATCATAAATGTACAAATATACTACCATAAGATAATGGCAGACAAGTACATGTGAAAATGTAATAAAGTCTCACTGAAGTAGCGGAGCTAAGGATCCCTGGGGACCCTTAATGAGAGTCACCACACAAACAACTCTACATAAGATATTATCAATCCACACCAAGGGGCATGCCAGGCTGTGGACTGGGCTCGGGCACAAACTGCATGCTGACTTGTTTCTTGATTCAATGTGATGCGATTCAAGCTGGTGCCAGAGCAAACAGGCACATTATTAGACACTTGTGGACCCTTGGATGCTTCTCAAGCAGTTAAACTGGAATATATTTACTGGGTCAGCTCTGGTCATCAAATGTCCCTTGAGCTGAGGGAGCAGCATGGTGGCACATTCTGCATTCAAGAGCACCCCAGGAACTGAGCTAGAATGTGGGCAAGCCTCTCCTTTTCTGGAGCTGAGTCTCCACTCTCCCCTTTCCCCTTGGACCCGCTCCTGTCTGCATTGTCATCTGGCAGAAAGACCCTGGACCCATGCACAGGTTAGCCTTTGACGATAGGCAAGGACATCTATTGGTTCAAGAGCTCATCGATGTCCTGTTCTACCCAAAGCAAAGAGTAGGGGAAATGAACATGAAACCGGTGTCCGCACCTCCAGAATGTGTCTGCCTTCTGGCTACGTGCCTCTGCTGATTCTCTGACCCCCAATATTTGTTCCTTGGGTGCCTCTATTGTGGCTGCTTCTCTCCAGGAGTCGCCACCTAATTCTCTCGCACACCGTTTCCTTCACCCCCCCAACAGCCCTGTGAGGCCACCACTATATTATTATTATTATTATTATTATTATTATTATTATTAGCTTCATTTGGTTCCCAGAAAGGCCTTGTCAGTTCCCCCAAATCATTCACGGAAGAAGAGGATGAAACCAGATTGAGTGTCAGGCCCAAGTCATTGATTCATTGTTTTCAGGGTTTCCTCGTGGAATGTGTAAAGGTGAGAGGGTCAAACTTTGATGCTATTCCTTAAGTCCAATTCATGTTCATTTTCAAGACAGGCTCCTTCCTTGGTCTAGAGCTCACTGATTTTGCTAGGCTGGCTGGCCAGGCAGCCCCAGGTAGACTTGTCTCTGCCTCCTTGCTTGGAGCTGGGATTCCCAGCATGCATAACACTTGGCCTTTTTTTTAAAAAAAAAAAAAACAAACCATACATGACTTCTGGCAGTAAGCATTTACTGAATGGCTTTTTTTGTTGGTTTGTTTGTTTGACAGGGTTTCTCTGTGTAACAGCTCTAGCTGTCCTGGAACGCACTCTGTAGACCAGGCTAGCTTCGAACTCACAGAGATCTTCCTGCCTCTGCCCCCCGAGTGCTGGGATTAAAGGTGTGTGCCGCCACCACCCTGCTTGCTTGCTTTGCTTTTCTAAAGCCAGGCTCGCCTGTAACTAACTCCTGGGGTGGGGTCCCCAGATGCGGTCCCTGCACCTGTGGTTCATCTTCTCATCCCGTACACAGCATGGAGCATTAGTACGTGCTAGGCAGCATGAAGGGCACTGTCAGTTTAGTAGAAAGTGAAACTTTGATATCAGGGGGCTTAGAATCTGCTGGAGAGGCAGCTTGTGGGCAGAGGTGCTATGACGCGTAGGCTACGCTATGCGACACAGAAATCTGTCTTCATCTGGGTTTACCCACAACACTGACTGTGAGATGAAGTTTGCATTTGAGAGCCCATCTTGGAAGTGAACGGCAAGGAGGAAGCTAGGAACGGAGGCAGGGAAGGCTGTTGCCAAAGGGTATGCCAGTGGCCAGCTTTGTTCTGTGGACCCTGGGGGTGTTCTGAGAGGTCACAGGTAGCTCACTGCAGAGGTGTGGCAGGGTAGGTAAGAGACTGGATGCTCATCACCAGCTTGTGCCCCTTATTGCTGAAGGGTGCCCCTAGGAGAGCGCCCATGACTAGTACTTTGACCTTCACCCAAGGTCTGTGGTCTGCAGCCACGGAAGACCCTCAGGGAAGGAGGGGTCCATCTGCTGGGGAGCATCCTTCAAATCCCTAGGGCCTTGTGGTTGACACATCTCCTCGCCTGATCTAATCTGGTAAGTGTGGGCATGGCTGGGTGCCAAGGCAGGAGGGAGCACAGGTGTTGGAGAGCAGGAAAGGGGTACACGAACCTGCCACACGGAGCCTGAACTAGGGGCTGAGGTGTTGCATGGGCTACCTTGAACTTCCCTCCTACCGAGAACCTGGCAGACTCCTGGGCGCTACTGCAGTTGGGCCCACGTCATAGGAGGACCCCTGTGGCTGCGCAAGAGCAGTGACTCCAAGATGGCCAGAGAGACAGGAAGAAGCTGGGTGGAGACTAGTGCTGAGAGGTGATGCTAGCTGGGCCAAGGCAGGGAGTTGGTAACTGAGGAGAAGGTGTGGAGGGGAGGGATAAAGGCAAGGGACACTTGCTCTTTCTGCTTCCCCCACACACCCCTGCCCATACGGTTTCCCACTGGATCTACCCCCACATACAAATTCCATGTTTCGACTTTCATCCCGACCCTAGGATACTCATTAAGTATTTTCAGATATTATAACTCTGAAAAATATCCCAAATCTGGAACACTTCTGGTCCCAAACATACTGGATAAAGGTCACTCAATGTGACATAATTATTGTGCCTACAATCTGCCATCCTGTAATGAAGTTGTAAAGAAATGAGTAATATATAAGACATGTGTCCAGTTAAAGTGAATTTAATTTCATCAACCTCTATTTGATTACCAGATACCAGTTTAGAATGATGTGGTTGGAAGCATTTCATGGTCTGTTTTATGCATTTGCCAGACTGTGACTTCTATAATGTGAAAACCTGGTTTTAAAGTGTAGTTTACTTGAAGATTTGGGTTATTGACTATTTAGCTGCATAGGATAATTCCAAATGTGCCCGACTCCAAGGAGCAGACAGCATCTTTGGCTATAATTTGTTGGTTTTTTTTCAGTCTTATCCATTAACTGACAAACAAAGTCTTAATAAGATGTTGCCAGTAATTATCCATCTTAATTTTGCTCAAAATCTTAGCCAGGGCAAAATAAGATAAGAGGAAGAAATCAAAATAGTAATGAAGAAGTAAAGTGGTCTCTCTTGTAGAAAACATGATTTTCCACAAAATCCGTCTACTCCACAAACAGTGGGGGAAAAATAGGACAGCCACACGCGTAAGAATGAACTTAGACCCACATAAGATACATAAGAGACCCTGCTGAAAACTCTTAGGTCTAATGAATGCTTTCAGGGAAGTGGTAGGACACACGTAAGACATCAGACAGACGTTTCATATATACCAACCAATAAGGAGCGTGCTGAGGGTGAGATCAGAAGGAAAGGCTCCCATTCCCAACAGCTCTGAAACTGTAAAGCACCAAGGAATAAACATCAGGAACAGGAACATCTGACACAATGAAAACTGTCAGGACCCCAGAGAAAGGAAGTAGAGAGGACGCCAGATGATGCCCCTGGATTGGCTGGATTAATATTGTGGAAGTGGCCACATAACAAAAATAATCCTCCCATTTATTGTAATTCTCATCAAAATTCCAATGATGTTCTTCACAGATCTAGAAAAAAAAACAATCCAAAAATTTATAAGAAAATACAAAATATCATGCAGAGCTAATACAATCCTAAGTAGAAGGAACATTGCTGGAAATTATACGATGGAGCCATAGCAGTAAGGATAGTATGGTACTGGCACAAACCAGATGGGAAGACTGGCAGAACAAGACAGAGAACAAGAAATAAACTCACTATAGGCACCTAATTTTTGACAAAGGGATGAAGAACACCCACTTGAAAATCCGTCTACTCCACAAACAGTGGGGGCAAAACAGGACAGCCACGTGCGTAAGAATGAACTTAGACCCACATTCCCGTCTTGACAAAAATCAACTTAAAATGGACCAAAGACTTTAATTTAAAACCTGAAATGTGCCAGGCATGGTGGCACAGGCCTTTAATCCCAGCACTCGGGAGGCAGAGGCAGGCAGATGTCCATGAAGTCAAGGCCAGCCAGGTCTACAGAGTGAGTTTCAGGCCGGCCAGGTCTACAGAGTGAGTTTCAGGCCGGCCAGGTCTACAAAGTGAGTTTCCGGCCGGCCACCAACCAATCATCACCTTTAGACTCCATACCACCCTAGTCAGAGTGGCTATGATCAAGAAAACAAATGACAGAAAACGCTGGTGAGGGAATCTTTGTTCATGGCTCGTGGCAGCTTAAACAAGCACAACCATCCTGGAAATCGTTATGACTACTTCAATATACGAAATATTTGACTGAACATGGTGGCGCACACCTTCAATTCCAGCACTTGGGAGGCAGAGACAGACAGATCGCTCTGAGTTCCAGGTCGGTCTGGTCTTCATAGTGAGTTCCAGGATAGCTAAGGCTATGCAGTGAGACTCTGCCTCAAAAAACCTAAAAACAAACTGCCATCTTATGTCCTATCTATACCATTCCTGGGAATATGCCAAAGGATTCTTCTGAGAAAGACACTTGCTGCTGTATTTGGAATAGCAAGGACACAGGACCAGCCTTGATGTCCACCAACTGGTAGATAGTGAAAGGGTGGCCTAGAAACATGGTGGGATTTCACTCTGTTGTAAAGAAAAACAAAATTTTCAGGACAGTGGATGGAATTGCATAGTAGTATATTAAGTGAGGTGACTGGATCTCACAAAAACGCCAATCGCATGGGCTCTCATATGTAACTCCTAACTTCTGATGGTTTTCTGTATGCACATAAGGTGTTCTGGGCGTGAGTAGAGGTTATAAAATAAATCTAGATAGGAGAGGCCAGGAGATGGAGAGTGATGGGCATGAAGAAGGTGGGGAGGCAGAAGTCACGTGAACATAAAAGGGAGGTTACTGGGCTGAGAGGCCACAAGGGAGGGAAGGAGGATGAGAAAGAAACAGGAGAGAAACTAACAAAATGTTTGTTGGAAAATGTCTTGATGAGACCTAATTCTTTATAAAATAATTTAAAAATCAAAATAAGCTGTAGATAATAATTCTTCATCTCCTTTTATATCAGATCAGCTATTATGTAAATTAGTTTTTAACGTGTTGGCACTTTGTATTGTTTTAATTGTAAAACCTATATGACATCAAATTTGCCATCTTAACCCCCTTCCAGTGGAATGTTCAGTTGGTGTTAAGGACATCCACATCATGGTGTAGCCCAACCTCTGAACTATTTCTTCTGAGATTGAAATTCCGTTCCCATGTAGCAATAATACAGGCTCATAAACACACTGTTTCATACACACCCACACTGTATGAGTGGCATGTGCATGTGGACGTGTTCATGCGTGCACATCTGTGTGTGGATGTGCATGTATGTGGAGGAAGAAACCCATGCCAGGTTTCTCCCCTCTTTGTCCTTCTTATTTTTTTGAGACACAGGGTCTCCCACTGTATCAGAGCTTACTTATTCAACTAGGCAGGGTGACAACAATCTCGGCACTCTCCCCATCTCTGCCTTCCCAGGGCTGGGGTTCAGACCCTCAAGCTGCTGTAGCCAGTTTTCTTTACGGGTGTTGGTGACCTGAACTCAGGGCCTCAAACTTGGACAGCAAGCATGTTACTGAGCCATCTATGAGCTTATATTGTCAATAGCTGAGTTCAAAACTCAATTACCTATTTGGTTTGGAAGAATGATGAGTTTTGTTCCTAATTTTAAAAAATGTACATTTCTTTTAGAGAATAGATTTTGTTCATGTGCTTTTCAGTAAGAAAATCAAAAGTGCAACATGTTGACAACATCTGTCCCCTAATCACCTCTGCACAGCATCTTCTTCTGAAGCAGTTCGTTTCTAACTCATCATTCAAAGCAACACCTTTATTTGAAGGTTCAGGCGAAATCCGTTTCTTTCTTGAATTCCACCTGTTGTGTACCTGGGTTAATGAAAGCCACTTGCCATCCGGGGAAATGTCGGGCAATCTGCAGCATTTTCTTTTTGTCAAAGGACAACACCTGTTCCCAAAGATCACCTCCTGGCGTTGTCCCTTCACATACGCGTGCACCTGTAGTTGAATGCTGGACTGTTCTGAACCACAAAGATGGTTCCCGTCCAACAGAACTTTGTGTTCCGTTGGCTTCCGGTTCTCCCAGGTGATATTTTGCTTCTGAACATTGCACTGAGCAGCCTTCATCTGCAGGCTTTCTCCAAACACCAGCCTCAGACTTTCTCAAAATTTCCATCAGAGGAGTCCATCCCTGCTGTGGTTACAGTAGCATCATTTTTTCCTCAACGCACCATCTTTGGAGCCCACCCCTGAGGGGTTATAGTAGCATCATTTTCCCTCAACACATCTTTAATAAATGCATGTGATTTCGACAGTGTCTCCTCAGCTTAAGTCTCTTAGAAGCCACCAGCAGCTTCCTGGAGTTACTTCCTGCTCCCAGTTTCTCCAGGTCCTGTAACACTTGGCCTTGATCGTGTTTATCTATTTATCAAACTCCTCAACACTCACACAAAAGGCCAGTGTTGGGGATCCGGACAAGTGTCAGGGTTTCACACTATAGTACATGAAATTCATTACATGGCAATAAATGAATACATTTTTAAACCCTTTTTTGTTTGGTTGTTTGGTTGGTTTAGTTTTAGTTTGAGTACTTTTGTGGGAGGCACCTAGATGCCATGGCATTTGTGTGGGGGTCTCCTTCCATCACGTGGGTTAACTCAGGCCATTAAACTTGGCAGTAAGCACCCTTATTTTTATTATTTAAAATGTTATTCTGAACTCTTGAATTTAAGCTTTTTGCGGTGGGGGACAGACTAGGCTGGCCTGGAACCCATAGGGTTTCATCTGCCTCTGCCTGAAGATTGTTGGGGTCAAAGGCGTGTAAACCACCTTGATCCAGCATTTTCTGCTATAGTTCACTTTGTCCCAGCTTGGGCAGTAATGTCCTCTTCAGTCGGTTTCTGGGTCCCTCTGACATAACAGGAGGTCTTCGGCAATTTCTTCACTTTTTTGTTCTTACATTTTTTTAAAAACTTTTTAGAATCTCATACATGTCTGCTGTATTTTACATCGCTTTTACCCTACCCCCAGCCCCTTTAACTCTTTCATGGCTCCCTCACTCCTCTCAAATTCATGACCTCTTCTTTAATTATGATTACACACAAATGTATACATATGCATATATAACGACAACCCTCTGAGTCCAATAGGGCTGCTCATATGTGTATGTATTTATGGCTGACGACTTTGGATTGTGTAGCCTATGTGGGGGATTGTGTAGCCTATGGGGGATTGTGTAGCCTATGGGGGGATTGTGTAACCTATG
>LOJH01040023.1:0-14713 GCA_001685095.1 Ellobius talpinus | reverse complement strand
GAGTACTGGAGCTGCATGGAAGGAGAGCTGCCTTAGGAGTGAGGAATTCCTAACCAGGCAGACTCCAGTGTGCAGAGAGGCGGTCCAGGGTGGAAGGAGGCAGTGAACAATGTTAAGAGTCTGTGCTGGGTAGCCTTCATTTTCTTGTGAACTGGGAAGAAATGCGTCTGTTAGATGACAGGCACAACTGGAGACTTGCTGGCTTCTGTATCTGGAACCAACGTGGGAAACAGGGAAGGGAGCTAGCTAGGGATGGAAAAGGAATGCTAAGCATGAGTGAGACATTGTTCTCTGCTTCCTTCTGCCCTGTTGCTCTTAAAGACAAACACACAGCCCTATCCCATGCCCCTTGAAGGGTGTTTACCACTGAACGTCATGACATTGCTTCCTATGGGCATGCCTGCTGGAAACAGCATTGGTGGGTCAGACATAATCCCTCAGAAGTCCCTGCACTTACAAGGGAATGATGAACTGAGGGAGAGTTGGAGCTTCTGCCCCAAAACATCCTGTTGGTATTTCAATAAAAGAGGAAGTATTGGGCCGGGAGGATGGCTCTCGCCTGGTAAATTGCTTACCAGACAAACACGAGGACCTAAAAGTTTGGTTCTCAGAATCCATGGTTAAAGAGAAAAAAAAAGTCAGTTCTGGTAATCAAGAGACAGGCAGATCCCTGGAGCTCACTGGCTAGCTAGTGTAGCTTACTTGGGTTAGCACCAGGCCAATGAGAGAGCATGTCTCAAAAAAACAAAACAAAACAAAAAAACAAACAAAACCAGGGAAGATGGTCCTGAGGAATGACACCCAAAAGTTGTCTTCTGGCCTCTGCACACCTTCCTGCCCACACACATAGATACACAGAGAGAATGTTGTCTTTCTTTACTATTCTCTCTTTTACTCAAGTCTTTGAATATTATTAGCTATCTCTTCACTGTGCACTATCTCTGCTAGGTATTATTGCCTAGTGAGCAAGGAGCATCCATAGCACCCTGAACTCTGGGATTTTTAATAGATATCCTTGCCTCCCTACTGGCTCACAAACCTCTCTCCCATTTAGCATTCAGAACCCCAACAGCGTGCCTGGTAGAGTAGCTGACAAATGACAAATGTAGGAGGCATTGTTGGTTCCGAAGTGAAGCCGTAACCGGCAGAGGACCAGCAAGCATCGTCATACTCAGCAAGATGGTGGAAGTTTCTTTAGCCTCCACAGTTCCTGTGAATCCAAACAACTAATTATATGGTAGAATTCATTTCTTAACAATCTTGTTCATTTCTCCTGTTTTCAGTTGCTTTTTCTAGGCCGTCTTCCACTAGGCCGGCTTCCCAGCTTCCTACCAGCTGCAGGCCACATGTAGAGGTGCGTGAATGAGGCTTGATGCTTCTGCGCTCTGTGCTTGCCTGTGCTTAGTGATTGCCAAGTCCTTGAAGGGCCTTTATCTAGGCTAATATTAGGCATCATTTGCTCTGTCTGTTTTTGCCTTTCTGCTGTCTGATTCAGGTACCCGAAGTGAACAAACAGGTGCAATTGCTTCTACCAAGAGGCCTTAGTTTTCTTGGGGTGACAGGACATTTGTAATCATCTGTAGGTGAGTCCTTGGTTTGGCATGACTGATTAAGCAAGCAGCTGCTTATTAAGAAACAGAGCCGAGAGTAGAACAATTTAATTAGTTTCTGTTTGCTGAGCCTTTAATAGATGTCACAGCTTGAATATATGGTGTTCTTTGTTTAGTTACAAATGAAACTTTTTTTGGCAAAGAAATCTTCTCATTGTCTAACCCAAGGAAACAGAAAACAAGTCTGAAAATATAAACTATTGGGGGTTGGAGAGATAATTCATCAGCTAAAAACGCTTACTATCCTCGCA
The DNA here is from genome assembly GCA_001685095.1 of Ellobius talpinus. NCBI lineage: Eukaryota > Metazoa > Chordata > Mammalia > Rodentia > Cricetidae > Ellobius > Ellobius talpinus. The sequence continues at coordinate 12,852 of LOJH01040023.1, read as the reverse complement.
GAGGACCTGGGTTCTAATCTCAGCACCCACATGACAACTCACAACCATCCATAGCTCCAGTTCCACAAGATCCACTGCCTTCTTCTGGCCTCTGCAGGCACCAGGCATGCACTGGGTGTGCATACATGCAGGCAAAATACTAATACACATAAAACAGTAAGCCTTTTAAAAATATTAACATATTCATCCACATATATCCAAATATATAACAAATGATCCACAAAATCTAAGACTTGGGGGAAATAGTGTATTTTTAAAGATTATATTTATTTTGTGTGTGTGTGTGCGTGCACACACGTGTGCATTAAGATCTGCATGTAGAGGTCAGAGGACAACTTGGGAATTGGTTCTCTCCTTACACCCTGTGGATCCCATGCTTGTAACTTAGTTGTCAGGTTTGGTGCAAGTACCTTTACCTACTGAGTCACCTTTTGAGTCCATATTGCATTTTTTCTCTTTCTTCCTTTTTTCTTTTGAGACAGGGTCCTTTTATATAGACCAGGCTGGCCTTGAACTCACAGAAATGTCCCTATCCCCGCCTCCCTAGTGCTGAGATTAGAGGCATGACTACTGGGAGTAAGGGCGCACATTGCCACGCCTGGCCCCATAATGTGTTTCTTAATGGTGAATTGTTGGAGTGTTTTATTTAGTGTATCAATTAAGGAACAGTTCACAGACCTGGTAATGTATGGTAAGTTTTATGATACGTTTTAGTAAACATTTAAGAAGTGCTTGTGTATACATTGTATTTTAATATAAGTCTGCCAGCAGCCCATGCTCCAGGGCCGGCATCCCAAGCCTTCAGGCAAATCACCCTCACAACTGAGCTGAGAGCAGTGGTCCTCAACCTCCCTAATGCTGTGACCCTTTAATACAGTCCCTCATGTTGTGGTGACCCCAACCATAAAATTATTCTGTTGCTGCTTCCTAACTGTGATTTTCTACTGTTATGAATTGTAATGTAAACATCGGATATACAGATCTGTGCTGTGCAGTCCCTGACCCGCAGCTGAGAACCGCTGCCTTAGACTCTCAGTACCTTCTGCTCATTGATTCCATTCTCTTTAATTAGCCATCCACCTGGCTGCCAGCGTTGTGTTTGCTTTACCTTTCGAAGTGCTTTTCCTTATGTCCCACACAATCAAGTTATAACAGTCAGTTGATGTACAAAGTTTACTTTTATGTATTACTTGGTTAATAGTAAGCCTAAGCTAAAAGGCCACAAACTAATTGTTTTTAATGTCAAGTACACATTGAAATAAAAGAGATATAAAAAGCAAATGAGCAATAAAGTTAATGGAGTCTTACAGAGAAGAATTGCAATGTCAATAATTTTACCAAGCATATACCCATAGAGAGAGGCAGTGACAGAGAGTGGGGGCCGTAATTCATTCCAGACATATGAATTCTGTCAGAAGGAGCCCCGTGGGAGACTGATTCAAATTATGATGTCCTGGTTGGCAGAGGATGAAGTGGGGCTATTGCTAGCTCAGGCAATGACTTGGTCTTTCTCTGGTGAATTGACTTTAGTAAGTGTCTTTATTTCTTCAAATTAGGAGCTTGAAAATATATATTGATTCATTTTCCTCTCCTCTGAGGACCAGCCCCATCAAAGAGAGAAACACTATGCTGCTGGATATTCGCACATGCCCTAGCACTTTTTGGCCTGGATGTACCTAAGATTACCCCCCACCCCCACCCGTGCCAGGACAGGGTCTCAGGAAAATACATGGCTATATGTCCCTGGCTGTCCTGAAGCTTAATTATGTAGACCAGGCTGACTTGGGAATCACTGATATCCACCTGCTTCTGCCTCCTGAATGCTGGGATTGAAGACCAATGCCACATGCCTGGCCTTAAGACTTATTTTTTTAGGGACCAAAAGTAAAAGTTGAGCCCAGCAGCACAGAAAACATACTTGAAGTGTGTGTGTGTGTGTGTGTGTGTGTATGCACATTGCTATTCTTTTAACTAACTGTCCTTACAACCCAAAGCTCCTTTTTTAAAAAAAGTAAAACAACACAGGTTTTGTAAATGAGATTAAAAAAATGGAAGCTTTTTGGTCTAAGGAAAAATTTTAATATTACCAATGACTTAATAGTCACAATTATTTGATTTTGTTTTGTTTTTCCTTTATTTATTTGACTTTTAGCTGAGCAGTGGTAGCATACACCTTTAATCCCAGCACTCTGGAGGCAGAGATAGGTGGATCTCTGTGGGTTCAAGGCCGGCCTGTTCGACAGAGCAAGTTCTAGGATGGTTTAATACTACAGAGAAACCCTGTCTTGAAAAAAAAAAAATTAAAAATCTGGTTTTTAATTGTGCATGTCATGTGTGTTTATGTATGGTAGTGCAGTACCTGTGGAGGCCAAAAGAATGCATCAGACACTGTGGACCTGAAATTAGAGATGCTTGAAAAGACACAGTCAAGGTGCTGAGAGTTAAACCCAGATCCTCTGCAAGACTAGTGAGGACTCATAGCTGCTGAACCATCTCTCAGTCTCTATGGCTCTTTTTAATTATTTATTTCTTTGTAACATTTTAATTTTGTCTTCAATATTGTCTCATAATGCAATCCGTTTTTAACTTTGTAATTTATTATTTGTTTGTTTGTTATTTTGGGCAATGTTCTGTGATTTGGGACTTAAATATGTCTTAGCAATTACCCTATCAACTCCCAGTTTTTAGATGAGAAAATTGAGTCAAGGAGAAATCAGTCTATTTGTCTGAATAGAATTAAAACAATGTCGTTGAAAGAATAATTTCAATTGTAGTAATTAAAATTTTTTCCTACTGTTAAACTCCTAAGATTAGATAAGTTTGAATTGTGATGTTAAAATATTTAGATTTTTTTATGATATGGAGATCTTTAAGGTATAGGGTACCTTTCAGGTACTTAAAGTTTTTTTGTGCCAGGCATGGAGGCACACACCTTTAATCTTAGCACTGGAGAGTCAGAGGCAGGTGGATCTCTGTGAGTTTGAGGCCAGCCTGATCTACAAGACAGCCAGGGCTACACAGAGAACCCCTGTCTCAAAAAAAATTTTTTTTTGTTTTAAACAACAAATGTATGACACTTGACACATAGTAAATGCGAAGAAACAGGAGGCTCACAACTTCTGGTTTGTTTTCCTTAGATTGAAATTTTCTTATATTCTTATATTTCTATTAAAATACTAAAATAAATGTATACTTGTTAAAGTTTAAAAAATATTATAGGCTTATCGTGCAGTAACAACTTAGAGCTGTCCTTTTTCTCAGCAGGTTGAAGAGCTATGGATGCCAACACCAAAGTGGTCATCGGCACGCTTTGTAGCAGTTTTCTCCTCTTCCAGGTTCTTTTCCATTTTGTAAGTTACTGGTTTTCAGCAAAAGTTTCTACAGGTTATAATAGTCTTAGCATCGACAAGAAGATCGAATGGAACTCAAGGTAAGACCCTGAAAATATGATTAATTGACTTAAAAATAGTTTTATGAAATAATAAAGCTTTTTTTTGTTGGATCTTAGGAATAGAAGGAAAGGCAAGATCTCACACAAGAACAGTGTAAGAATTCTTACATCAGAAGATGGTGGGGCTGGGGGTGGCTCAGCAGTTAAGAGCACAGGCTGTTCTTTTAGAGAACCTGGGTTCAATTCCTGGCACCCACACCACAGTTCACAACCTTCTGTCACTCTAGCTCCACAGGATCTGATACCTTCACCGGCACTAGGCTTGCATGCAAGCAAAACATCCATACACATAAACGAAAAATGCTGGGGATGTTTTTTTCTCCACTTTCTATGTAAGTTTGGACTCCAACTGGCTGTAGGAAGTTCTGTTTTGCACCCCTCTCTGAAAAATTCACAACAAACACGTATCCTTTTGTGGTGGTAACAAAAAGAAAACCTTTCTGGGATTGTGAATATTAGCCTGTGCGAGTTAGCCACCTGCAGCGTGATTGAATTCTACAGACCAGAGGGCAGAGTGTATAGTCTATATCTTATCATGAATTTCTAACTATAATTAGGTCCTTCTAGATTTATTCTTTCTAAAAACTTGTATTATTTTATTTTATGCAGTTTTACTTGCATCTATGTCTGCACCGCGGGTGCCCGTGGAGGTTGGAAGGGTGTTGGATCCCCTGGGACTGGACGGTTGTGAGCCCCCATGTGGGTACTGGGAATCAAACTCCCATGCTCTGGGAGAGCAGCCAGTGAGCCATCCCTTCAGCCTATGTATCATTATTAAAAACAAAGAAACTTTTCTAACATTTGTAGATAGAAAAACTAGTGGGAAAGACGAGTGGGAGAGACATAGATTTTCTGGGCAAATTTTGAACTCTTTTTCTTGATTCCCTTTCAATGTGGTTAGAAAATGTGGAAGCTTTTGAATCTTGTGTAGCTGCAAGACAAAGAGTAGGGCGGGTACCGAGAGATGGAAGCAGAGATGAAAAGGAAATTGGAAACTATTTTGTGTTATTCCGTATCATCATTGTTCTGTGGTGCAGGAAAGTCTAACGTGTAAAACCAAGTTCTGCTTCGAGGAAGGAATCTGGCCTCATATGATATTCATTTAGCTGTTCGAATAGCATTTTTCTCATCTCTTTCCTGCTTCCTGCTCCAGTTTGTATACTTGGAACTTAGGGATAAAGAGTACAAAGGAAAGCTGGGCTCTTTTTGAGGTACATATTTATGTCTTAAAACTCAGCCTCCAGCCTTGACATATGCTCCAAACAGCAGGCAACTCTTCTTTGAAATCTTTCCCTTTGGCATTTCTTTTTAGCTACTAGAGGATCTACATTTTGGCTTTTCCAGGACCATGGTCTTAAAAAGATAAAAATCTCAAGTGTTTACCAACAGCAGCTTCCGCAAGTAAAGACTTGGAGTGGTTTTTGTTACTTTGCTTTCCTGAGACGGAGTCTCACGTATCCCAGGCTGACCTGCAGCTTACTGTGTAGCTCAGGATAGCCTCCTGATATTCCTGCCTCCACCTCCCAATGCCGTCACAGCACTCAGCTGTGTAAATGAAGGTTCTGATCCAGACTGACGGGTCATTCCTAGTATCTGCTTCTGCATGTCTGTTCGGCATAGTGAGAACTTTTGACAAAATGTCATTTCCGTCCTCTGAGAAATTACCATACTTCTACCGTTTAACAACTCATGAAGACTAACACTTGAAGCCTGCCTGTAAGAAACAAAATTTAAAACTTCAATTTTATTTTACAAAAAGAAACCTAAAAGTTTTTATGCATTCTGTATCTGTGTATGTTTGTGGGCACAGACGTCATTGCATGTGTGTGGACGTCAGGAGAGTCCCTCCCTCCACCACGTGGGCCATGGGAACTGAGTTCAGGTCCTCCAGGACTCAGAGTCAGCAAGCAGGTACTTTTTACCTGCTGACCCATCCTGGGAGGGAGCTGAGAAGGAAACATTTTTGACATATGGGTCACTAATCGCTCTGTAGGAGTTCAGGAGAGGTTATTCTTCCCTCTCATAGGATTTCAAATAGCTGTAGGAAGCCACCGGTCTGTGTGGTGGCTTAGATGCGGTGTTTGCACAGGGTCGTTACCTTGTCAGTGGAGGGCACAGGGTTGTGACCTTGTCAGCTGTGCCAGTTTAGGCAAGACTCTGTTAACAGTGTCATCAAGTGTGTTTCCACTTCAGAAGCTTAACACAGAGAAACGATTCACTCAGGATTGTAGAACTTGTTCATTTGAAAATAAAGCTGTGGCCCTATGATTTCTAAATGACTACATCATCGTTGTCATCGTCATTACTATTATGTTTCTTGAGGCATGGTCCTACCATAAAAATCTGGCTGTTATAGATAACATAGACCAGGCTGGTCTCAAACTCACAGAGATCCATCTGCGTCTGCCTTCTGAATGCTGGGATTAAAGGCATATGTCACCCCTCTGGCCCTTAATTATTAATGGTTAATGAACCTAGAGGCTTATACATGGTAGGCAAGTGCTTTGCTGCTGAGCCATGCCCCCGTCGCCTTTAAATGACAGTGTTTAGCCATCCTCAGATACCTCTCCTCCTCCCTTGATTTCACTCTTTCGTATTTAACTTTTAATGCTCCAAGGTGTGCATTTTTTTCAGGATGAAAAATGTCTTAGAGGAACAAGTCATTTGCTGCAAGGAATCTGAGAGCTTTGTGTGTGTGCCTTGTTTCATTTCAGGGTAGTATCTACGTGCCACTCTTTGCTGGTTGGGATTTTTGGCTTATACCTCTTCTTATTTGATGAGCCTACTATAGCTGATCCACTCTGGTAAGCTGTTTCTTTCCCAGTTATTCATTTCGATTCATGCTTTGCTATGAATTATTAATAGAAGCCTCATTTGCATTACTTAAAACATATCGATTATTTTTGATGTCTGCCTTATTAAAGTGCTTATAGTCAGTCCTACTTCAGCCAATTATATTAAAATGGTTTTAGATGTGAACGCAAACGCAAAGAGGGCTGTTTTGCTTTCTTATTGCAATTGTTTACCTAAAACAAAGAATATGATGAGTTGAGCAAAACCACGTTATTCCAAACCCTGTTGTGGGCAAAACAGCATCATCATTAAGCTAGGGCAGTCAGCTGGAGTAATCACTAAAGGCCTTTAAACTTGTGTGTGGCCCATTGTTTGCCATCAAAGAACTGAGACTTAGAGATGGCCATGTGACAGGGATTAAAGTCACACAAGAAGCACTTACTATTAACATGATGGATCTAGCACATGTCATAATCTAAGGTAACAAGGAAGGCGGCTCTTCCTGGACACATTAAATATGGTTGCAATTGCACAAGTTCTGCACACTGCTGGATCTACTTAGGAAGGGTTAGGTCAGCTTAATGTAAGGGAGTAGGTATGTGGGAGGTACTGATGGGAAGTGACTGTGTTCCGTGGATACAGGACAATTTAACCAGGTGTTTGGACCACCGCTTTGAGACGACCCCCTGCCATAAGTGTGAAATTATCCCTTTAGGATTATGCCAGCTGATTAATTTTCATTTCCATTAGGAAGATTTTTTTTTGCCCCCAAATAACTCAAATTAAAATATTTCATACCTTGACCAGATTTTTTATTCTTAGTCTAAATAAACTGTACCTTTAAATCTCCCATATTTATTTTTCTCACATGATTGTAAACAGAACAAGTCCTTTGAGAAGTACATTGTATAAAAAAAATAAATAGATGCGGCTTCTTGGTCACGTTTTGCCTTGGTAAACCTTAACCTAACATAGATTTTGCTGGTTTTTTTTGGGGGGGGGGTCTATGCTTTATTCCAGGTCTAGTTTTCTTGGATTGCATTTACAGGTCACAATGTATGACGAAAATGTGACTTTTCTTCTGCATTTCCATTTTAGTTCAGCTATTACCAGTCTTGTTTTGTGTTAATTTTAAAGTAATACATATTGCAAATCACATGAAGGATGGAGTGAAGCAAACATGTGCCCATCCTAGGCTAGTGAGGTGCTCAGCAGGTTATACCCTGCCCTGCCCAAGCCTGGTAACCTGAGGTTAACTCCTGGGACCCACATAAATGGTGGGTGGAATGAAAGAGCAGACTCCTGAAAGTTGTCCTCTGGCTTACACACACACACACACACACACACACACACACACACCTATACTCACATAGACATCATACTCAGATATATTACTATTAATAAACTAAATAGAAAAATTTTAAATAAATTCATTATATTGATATGCATCTGTGAACCTGGTCACAATACCACGGTCAAATTGTCCTGTTCTGACCATATTATCAGGTAATAGGCAAATCTGTTCCATCCTCAGTAGAGTAATATTGATAGGACCGTATTGCCTCAAAAATCAAAGGTGGGATAGATGGTTTCTTTGTTTATTTGAGTCACTGATTCTAAGTAAGGAGTTTTAAAAAATTGGCATCTAAAATTCTATCTCAGTCCGTATGTGAACAAGTCATATGAAGACACATTTATAAGACTGTAGATAGATTTAGAATAGAGTCCAGAATTGTTAGTGACCCACTTCCCCATAGGCCAGTGGGCCCTCAGGCTTCCTCCAGAAGTGCAGTGAAACTGGGTGCTGCCTCTGCATTTAAAGCACAAACACACTGTTATGCCCCTGGATTAGGAGCTTCTGGAATAGTTCTGAGCACTCTAGAAAATACATAGGCTGCCCTTGGCCATCCTTAGGAGCTGTGTTTTTGGCACTGCAAACCTCAGTGTGGATTGATGTTAGATGGTTTCTTAAAGATTTCAGCCCAATTTAAATGCCAAGAATCAATGATTGGTCATCAGAAAGATTCTAGAGGCAGTTTATAGCCTTCAAGTAAACTCTATGGGAAGTATGGACAACAGGTCTTCTGATTAAAACAGTTGTTACTGTGTTGGGTGTGCTGCTGTATCCTGTGATCCTAGCAGGGGAAGTGGAAACAGGAATTCTAGTTCAAGGCTGGCCCTAGAAAGTTCAAGGCCAGCCTGGACCACTTGAAGCCTTGTCTCAACAAATCAGATAATATGTTCATATGAATCAGTTCATATGTTTAAGAAGATAATATAGGTTTTTGTTTTGTTTTGAACATGTGTAGGGGTGATCCAATGCTTGTGAAATTGAATATTGCAACTGCTTCAGGCTACCTCATTTCTGGTATGTGATAGCATTTTTTCATTGCTCATTACTTTTTAAACTACTCATGGAGTGATGCAAAAATCTATTGTTCATGCTTTTGGCTTATTTGAAAATTAGCTTTGAGGATCTGTACAGGGAAAATAATAAAACCTTCAATGGTGGCAGGCCTGAAACTTACCCTTTGGGTTTCTAGATCAAGAAAGGACTGAGTTATAGAGGCCTTCACACTTAAAAAAACAGAAGCAAAAATGGCCTTTCTCTTTCCTGAAGAGCTATTAGTATAATTACTATAAAGTTAATGATGCCTGTGCCAGGGCTCTTGAAGAATGTTCCAATAGACATGAGTTTTTGTTTGGGCAGAGTTTGCACATGTAAGCTGTCTATACATATCAGTTAAGGTGTGGATTCTGACTCCACATTCTCCTCTGCTCCATTTTTTTTCTCATGTTGGGTGGGGTTTGTGTTGGCCTTTTCTACAGTGAGGACAAGGGAAGTAGAGAATATGCCATCTTAACTGCAGTTACAAACATTTTGGGTTGTCTTGTGGGTAATCAAACAAAGATGTCAGCCACGATTTGGACATTTTTATAAGAACCCTATCTTATAATTCTACAACTTATTAAATAACTGAAAGAAAATAAAAGTCAAAATAGAATATGATGCAACCATGATACAGACAAGGGATGAAATTCATAGAAAATTTGTGTGCCATGAAGATGTGAATTGTAACAAAATAATTATATTGAAATAAGTAACTCTTTAAGAGGAAAGAGTAAGTTTTAGAATAATGATAGACTGTTGGATTATTTGGTATTTCAAAAGGAACTTGTCCACAAATTGAGAAAAGATTTTCTCCTTTGACAGAAAATGTCTTTGACATGATCACACAATTCATAGTGTGTCACATCCTGGGTCGATGATGCTGTCATTACAGAGTAGTAACTCTCAGACAATCTTTTTTGTGTTAGCTTGTTTTTGCTTTTGAAATAGGGTCCCCTGTAGGCCAGGCTGGCCTCAAACTTGCTATGTAGCCAAGGGTAACCTTGACTGTAGATTCCTCAACTTAAAATTGTTGGTATTACAAGCAGGCACCACCGTGCAGCTCCTGTGGTGCTGGGGACCAGGCCTGTGGCTTTATGCATGCCAGGCAGGTGCTGTACCGAGAAACCTCCTCAGCAGCTCTGGATCGTGTACAGAATAAAATTATTATTAAGACTCTCCTATATAAGATAACAATCTGTAAAACATTGAGCACACAAAGTAAGGCCATCTCACTCTCTATAGAATATGCTACAAAATCATCATAGCTTGTGACCAAGCATCCAAAACATACAGGGAAGATGGATATATTAAAAGAAATTAATTACTGATGTTCTTATTATTTTTCTTAGTTATAGTATTTAGTTTCTTTTTAAAATTTGTAGCTTGAGCCCTCTTTCAAGATGCTTATATCTAGTTTTGTGCTAGTAACTTTTGTTTTTGAAAATGAAATCTCTACATTCTAGAAGCTCTAATGCCACAAGTGTGAACCCATGGTGACCATCAGTTTCCCAGGCTACATTTGATGTTCAACCATTTGCTAAAGAAAATAGTTGTGTTAATATTCTGAGCAGTTTCTATTTTGTTAAACTGAACTGAGTCAGAATATGTAGACCGAGTCTCTTAATGAGAAACTGGTGCCTTCTCTTTATTTGTAGGCTTTTTGAACAGTTCTTAGTGGGTTTACTAGTTTTTCTTTTTCTTTTCTTTTCTTTTTTTTTCCTGTTAAGGGCATGGTAATCCCAGCACTGAAATAGGAGGATCAGGAGTTCCAGGTGGAGCTCAGCTACATAACAAATTGGAAACTAGCTACATGAACTCTCTCAAAAATGAACAAACAAAAACAAATATTAGTATTGTCAGAATGGGCAGCTAAGAGTTACCAGACAATGAGGTTAATACGCTCATAAAACTAAGCAGCTTTTGTCCAATGTGATATCTCATTTTTCTCTCATGCAGATTTATTGATTATCCTTTTGAATTGGAAAGTGATCGGCGACAAGTTTTTTGTAATTCACCATTGTACGGCGCTAGCTGCATACTACTTTGTACTGGTGAGTACCAGCATTCTCCGTAGCCTAGCCAGCAGGCAAGGCTGGATGGAGACGTTTAAGGCTGGATGGAGACGTTTAAGCCTATAAGTCTTTCTGTTCGTTTGTTTTTGAGACAGGTTCTCTCTGTGTAACTCTGGGTGTCCTGGAACTCTCTATGTAGACCAGGCAGACCTTAGACTCAGAGATTAGCCTGAGTGCTGGGGTTAAAGGTGTGTGCCACCATGCCTAACATTCTATTAAGTCTCAATTCACAGGGGCAACATTCAAATGCATGCAGGGTAACTTATAGAATAAGTAACCTTATAGTAAGTTTATATCTATTTTTCTACTACTGTCTACTACTTTGCTTTAGTTTGTTTAGTTTGGTTTAGTCTTCTGAGGTGGGGACGCATGCAGCATAGGCTCGCTGAACCTAATCTTGGATTAACACACTCCTCCCCTTTTCCTCTTGCACCAACTGCACCAAGCATATATTAAAAGGAAAAACATTACAATCTTGTCAAGGTGATTTAGGGGTCATATGCATTTCCTCCTATGCCTATGGGTTCTTTGTCTTTTTGTAACAGTAATGATAAATTCATAGTAGGTAGCAATGAGGCTGGTTATGATGAGAAATATTTTGGTTTTATGAGAATTTCATATATGAGTATACTGTATTAGCATCATTTTTATTCCCCCTGCCCCATCCAACTCCTCCTGTGTCCCCTTAACTCTCAACCTTCCTGCCTTCACCTTTGAAGTGGAGGCATGACAGGATGGGCCACTGCTCCTGACTTAGTGTGTCTGTTTGCAGTCCTAAACCAAGTCAGGCAAATGAGACTACTTCCTTGAGTTTCCTTAAGACCTCGCAGATGGAGCTCCTTGCCTTTCTAGGTGTGTTTATGGCTTAACAGCCTTGGGTATGGATAGATTTCTGTGTGCTGTGGGAAGAATATAAAACTGATGAAGCTAAGGTCCCTTACATGCATCCATAAGCATAGATATTATGAACTGCTGCTCTGTCTTGACCTCTGCTTGATCATCAGCTTGGTAAATCACTGGCTGCGCACAGATTGGCAAGTTGAATGCTTAATTATATGAGATGAATACTAGTTTCCCTTTGGACTTCTATGCCTGCTTTTAAAAAATCAACTGCATGCTGTTGTTTTAAAGGAGAAATGAATGGTTGTCTTATTTAGTGAGTTGATAAGTAAGGCCCATTGCAGTCTTGTTTTAATATCTTCCTTTGTTATGTTGATTAATATGAAATAAATATATCTAGAGTGAGTCTGTTCATAGCAAAGCAAAATAAGAGAAAAAGAAATGAAAAGATTTTGTTTTGATTTTTTTTTTGGTTTCTCTATTTTGAGTTTTTGACATCTCTATGTAGTCCTGGCTGCCCTGGACCTTGCTATGTAGTATAGGTTGGTCTTGAACTCAAAGAGATCTGCCTGCCTCTGCTTCCCCAAAACTTGGATTAAAGACCCTGTTATTGAACAATCTGCAACCAGAGTTTTAGGGCAGGAATATCAGCTCCAACAGCCCCATCAGGTCATTTAATAACACCAGTGTAGAAGATCAGTGATGGTGGAAAACAGAAAGGAGATGCCATCAGTCCAGAGAGGAATAGATGCCCCAAGTTCATCTTCAAATTGCTGCCATGAGCATCACTTTTTAATAAAGGAAGACAGCGCAGGACAATGGGTATGGCTAGGCAGTCCTGGCCAAGGTATGGCCCTTTAGGTCACTGTTTCAGATCTGGTCCTACAAGCTGGTCCTGCAGTTGGATTTTTCTTTGGGCCTCCAGCTCACAAATAACAACACAGAAACTTATCAATTCTGAAAGCTCAGCCTTAGCTTAGGCTTGTCCCACTAGATCTCATAACTTAAATTAACCTGCTTTTATTAATCTACGTTTTACCATGTGACTTTCCCCCTGTGTTTTATTCTGTATGTTCGACATCTCGCATCTCCATGGTGTCCCCCATACGCCTGAATTCATCTCCTCTTCCCTTCCCTGGAAGTCCTGCCTATACCTCCTGCCTAGCTATTGGTCATTCAGCTTTTTATTACACCAATCATAGCAATACATCTTCACAGTGTACAAATATCCCTCATGGTTCACTGAGTTGTTATCACCGTCACTGCTGAGGGGACTAATCTGGTTCCTCTAAGATAATTTCTCC
>LOJH01040020.1:20480-32221 GCA_001685095.1 Ellobius talpinus | reverse complement strand
GGCGAGGGCGGGGCCATCACCGGCCACGCCCTCCAGCGGCCTGGGCCTTAGGCTCTGGGCGTATTCCTGTCAGCTCTAGTGTAGGTAGGTAGTGTAGAACTCAATGAATATGCACTTTGGCCTCAACCTGCTGGGGCATTCTTCATCCCCTCATTTACCCCATCTTTCTTTTCACCCTGTGTGTGTGAATCTGGTTGGACTATTCTTTTAAAACAATGTATCGGGGGCTGGAGAGATGGCTCAGTGGTTAAGAGCACTTGTTCTTGTAGAAGACCTGGATTTGGTTCCCAACACTCATACGGTGGCTAAGAACTATGTCTGACTCCAGTTCCAGGGGACCTGATGCTCTTACTGTCTTCTGACCTATACAGACACCCAGACACATACATGCTGCACATAGACATGTAAGTAAACCATTCAGGCACACAAAATAAAGCTAAATATTTTTAATTATTATTTACTTATTTATTTGTGTTTGTGGAGGCTTTTGCTAGCCAGAGGACAACTTTTGAGAGTCTATTCTTTCCTTCCATGATATGGATCCTGAGATCAAACTCAGGCCTTCTGGCTTGGCAGCAAGCACCTTTACCACCGAACCATATATCCTGCCCTGAGGTACTGAGGATCGAACCCAGGGCCTTGCACATACTAGGTAAGGGCTCTTCCTCTGATCTATATCTCCTAGCCCTCCTCATCTTTGAGTTTTTGAGACAGATGGTTCTGTCTGACTTCTTATTCCTTACGTAGCCCAGGCAGATCTTGAAGTTGTGATTCTCCTGCCTCAGTCCTCCAGGGTAGCCTTGAGTGTAGCTGTGCCCCCACTGTGTCAGGCTCTGCTTGGAACTATTGTCTTTGAGGCTCTGTATGTGGAAAATGTAGAGGTCCTAACCGTGTGCTGCTCAGGCGTCTGGCAGCACTGGCTCTGGGGACTCTTCGCTTGAAAATACTTTTCCTTTAAAAAAAAGTTTAAAATGAGAAAAAGTTGCATTTATTTATTTGTGTGTAAGTGTCCCACAGCCTGTGTGTGGAGGTCAGGAGTTGACTCTCCTTCTACCGTGTGGGTTCCGAGGATTGAACTCAGGTTGTCAGGCTTGGCTGAAACTTCCTTCACTTGCTGAGACAGCTTGAGATTCTTGAAAGATTTTCAGGGGTTGTGGGAGCTTTGGTGAGCTTGTGAGCTGTTCGATTTGCTGTTGGGATCTGTTTCATAAAGTCCGCACTGTGCTGTAACAAGCCCTCGTGGGCCCCGTGCTGATATCGTGAAATGCAAAGGGAGCGAAGCTTCCAAGCCTGGAATAAGCAGGCAGTTAGGGGACAGCACGAAACGACCAACCGAGCCAGGAGGGTCTGCACTCAGTGGGTGGGCATGCACATGAGGAAGGCAATTGGAGAGAATTCTGGGGATGGCTCAGTGGGACTTGAGAGGTGAGGTATCTTTTGGGTGTTTCCTCATATATTTAGAACCCCTGTCAAGCACTTTGGCTTTTGAGTCATTGGTTACCAAATGAGAGGAAGACCCAAAATATGTGCAAAAAAATGTGTCCTGGTGTTGTTGGTTGTTTCTACTCTTTACTCTTTGTGGGGGCTGCCTCCCAGCTCCCAAATAAATACTCATACAGAGATGTATTATTACTTATAAATGCTCAGTCTTAGCTTGGCTTGTTGCTAGCCAGCTTTTCTTAAATTATCCCATCTATCTTTTGCCTCTGGGCTTTTTCTTTTTCCTACTTCTGTTTATCTTACTTTCACTCTTACTCCACGGCTGGCTGTGTAACTGAGTGGCTGGCTCTCTTTTCAATCCTTGAGCTCTTGCTCCTCCTCCTTTCTACCAAATTTTTCCTTCTATTTATTCTCTCTGCCTGCCAACCCTGCCTATCCCTTCTCCTGCCTTGCTATTGGCCATTCAGCTCTTTATTAGACCAATCCGGTGTTTTAAGTAGGCAAAGTAATAACAGTTTCACAGAGTTAAACAAATGCAACATAAAAGAATGCAACACATCTTTGTATCATTAATCAAATGTTTCACAGCATAAACAAATGTAACATGTCTTAAAATAGTAGTCTAGAACATACTAGAGTTTAGGTGTGGCTGCCATCGTATTTACTGTATCTCTGGATAAAAATTCTCCAGCGGGGGTTGCAGAGATGGTTGAATGATTAAGAGTGCCTTCTACTCTTCTAGAAGACCTCTTGGTTCTCAGCACCCAGGCCAGGCACAGTCACTTGCATCCCCTGCTCCAGGGCAATCTGGCACCTATAGATTCCATGGGCAGCCTGCACTCACTTGCACATACTCTCCCCAAACATACATTCAAAATAATAAAAGCAAATCTTTGAGCACAGGTTGCCAGCCTTTGAGAGTTGGAAAACCAAAGAAGTTAGAATTCTGTCTGTTGGTTCCCAGAGTCCTTCACCTTTTGGACCAAATAGTGAAAAAGCAAAAATAAAGGGCTGAGTGGTTCGAGGGGGAGCATGGCGGCAAGTTATCAGCATGGAAGGGTTGAAGGAGGAAAAAAATGGGGTCAGCCCCCAGACAGGGAAGCATGAAAGGGGGAAACAAGTGACAAATAAGAAAATGTCATCCCTTCCTTTCTTTCCCCTCTGTTCCCTACCTCTTCCCCTACCTCTCTACCTTTCCCTTCCCTCCCTCCCCTCCTCCATCTCTTCCTCTATCATTTCCCTTCCCCTTTGCACCCCTCCCCCCTTCCCTTTTCCTTCCCTGGTGTTATTGACAAACAAACAAAAAAAGAACCCCCCAACTCCTCAAGGTTGTAAGTGCCGATGTTTACTGTGATATCCATGGATCCGAAAGTTGATGCAAAAGAAATCAAGGATTTCATGGGTCAAGGGGCAGAGCACAAACATGTTAGAGAAGCGGACTGTGGCTGCTGATCAGAGGTGGTGCTTGCCCAGAGCACACAAGGCCCTGGGTTCCGAATCCAGTGCCAGGCCCACACACAGCCCAATCCCAAACACAGAAAGTACCACCCAGAGGAAACAGAAGACTTCTGAGGAAAGTGAGATGAGCCGATGTGGCTTTGTCTGAAGTTCTGGCTGTCGTTCCTGGGATCCACTGCTTGCCATTGTCCGTCTTCAGCACAGTTAAATCAAACTTCCTGGCCTAGTGGCTTGGGGGTGTGGCCTGTGACTGATGTGGGCTAATGAGGTGGGTGAAGAGTGAGTCACGCCAATATTGGAACTTCAAGCTGCCAGTGCAATGTCTTCTATGGTCTTCTTTTCCATTGGTTTGGTGACTGGCAGTTTTTGAGATAGATGGGGGATACCCTGTCAGTCTGTACCACAGGGTGACAGTGGGTCTAGCTGATTCACTGCGTACAGATCTGAGGGTCACCAATCCCTGAGCTCTGGGAGCTTTGTTATTGCAGCATACCTAGCGACTACCAAGGCATTCATGGAAGCAACTGGAAGAGGCAGAGGAATAAACCATTCCAGGTGGAAAAGAATGTTAATAAAATAATTAGGAAATAATGCTGAGACTCACACCTTCTTGGGGGTAGATGGGTAGAATTAGGAGAGAAGGTTATGCTGTTTGTTTGTTGGTTTGTTTATTCATTTGTTTTCTTTGTTTTTGATTATTTGACAAATGTGGAGTCATCTGGGATGGGGAGCTAATAATGGGGAAAATGTCTCTGTTAGATTGGCCTGTGGGGGCATTTTCTTGATTGATGGTCAATGGGGAGGGCCCGGCTCATTGTGAGCAGTGCCTTACCAGGGCGGGTGGTCCTAGGTTCTATAAGAAAGCAGTCTGAACAATCAGTTGGGAGCAAGCCAGTAATTAGTGTTCCTCTGTGGGCTCTGATTCAGTTCCTGCTCTTGCTTCTTTAATGATATACTGTAACAGACCAACCAAATCAACCCTATTCTCCCCAAGTTGGCTTTGGTCAATGTTTTATCATAGGAATAGAAACCAACTAGTACAAAGGAATGAAATACAGAATCTGATTGAAAAATGCAGACAACTACAAAAGCCCTGTGACACAAAACTTCAGCAATTGCATATGTGCATACTTATATACATAATAAATGTATACACACATATGTACATGCACCCGTGTAAATATCTAAACACACACACACACCCTCCCACCCCCCACTTTTGTAGTGCTGGGGCTGGAATCCAAGGCTTCATGCCTGCTATCCAGGTGTCCTGCCATTTAGCTACATTCCCAGGTCCCCTTTCATGTTTTATTTTGACATTGGGTCTTACAGAATTACCCAGGCTAGCCTTGAACTCTTGTCTGTAACCCAGGCTGACCTGGAATCTTCCATCCTCTTGTCTTTATTTCTGAGAAGCTTATATTAAAGGCCTGCATTGCCAGTTCTGCTTAATACGACTTTTTCTAAAAAACAAAACAAAAACCCAAACAACAGCAACGACAACAACAACATAAAAACCTCTACAGAAAGATCACAGCAAATGTTTCTTAAGGTTGAAGGAATGCTAAGATCCAGACATTGTTCCACTGAGCTTGTGGACATCTCAATAAACTCCCAGCACCTGCCCCAGAATGTTTTTTTATCATGATTTAATTAACCAGCTGTAGCAAGATTTCATGTTCCAGATAGGGAACTTGCTTAGTCAGTTATCTAGTACTTGTTCAATGGGATCTGATTCTGTTCTCGGATGAGCGATGACCCTGATAACCAAGTCCCTGTCTCCACCTCATTACTCTACTTTGGGGTCCTTAATTAGCTGATAAGGTTAAAGGTTTCACTCCTGCAAGTATCGTGGGTCTGTATCTTCTAAAGTGACCGTGAAGTCTGATGCAACTTAAATCAGCCCACTATTAAAATTTGGGGACGCAAAAGACAATGTAGTATGTGGCAAGTTAGTAACTGGCCAGAAACTGAATGAGACACTCGAGCAGTTAGACCCTGAGGAAGTCTTATTTCTGGATGGGTGAGATGGCCCAAAGGTGCCTGTTGCCTAGGCTGCTGACCTGAATAACATGGTAGAAGGGCATAGAACCCATACCTGAATATTGTTCTTTAACCTCTACACGTGTGCCATGATGTGTGTGACTACACGCATGAACAAGCACATACACGTGCAATAAATAAACACAAGTCTTTCAAGCTATGGTATATCTGAAGAACATCTTGTCTTTGGTAAAATAAATTTAGATTAGCTTTCCTGTAGAAGGATTAGCCATGTAAGTCTTTTGAACAGTGCAGGGAATTGAATGAGGCAAGAAATACAGTAATTAAGAATATTTTTATTATCTGTCTGTCTGTCTGTCTGTCTGTCTGTCTGTCTATCTGAGTTAGTGTCTGGCCCAGACCTGCAGATTTTTCTGCTTCAGCTTCTCAACTGCTGAGATCACAGACATTTGCCACCACATCTGACTGGTAGCAATATATATATATATATATATATATTTGTATTGTGATCTTAAAATAAATATATTGTCTCAGGAAAAAAAATGGAAGATTGGGCATGAAGAGATGTCTCATGTTTAAGAGTATTTGTTGCTCTTCTAGAGAATCCAGGTTTGGTTCCCAGCACCAACATGGTGGCTCACAACTGCCGATAACTGTATTTCCAAGGGATTGGATGCTCTCTTTGGCCTCTGAGAGCACCTGGCATGCATGAGGTACTCTTACATACAGGAAAAATTCATATGTATACAATAAAAATTAATCTTTAAAAATTATTTTTAAAAAGAAAAGATCATTGTAATTTCAGCTAATCAGGAGGCAGAGGCAGGAGGATTATGATGAGCTCAAAGTCAGCCTATCTCAAACAGTAAAAGGACGCATGGGATTGTAACTAGGGATAGAGCCCTTGCTTGTCATATGTAATCCCCATTCCAGACACAGAAAAGAAGGACAGCGTGGGAGAGGCAACAGTTGGCATGGAGGGCGAAGGACACCGTCTGGTGTGAGCAATCACTTCTGACTTTGAGAGCAGGTGGGCTCCATCTTTCTGACGTTTTCACCTCTCTTCAATTTATCCTTTCTCTAAACTGTGGATGTCTAGTCTGTGGAGGTACAGAGTTTAATTACAGGAGGTCCTCTGGGTTCAAAATGGAGCTTCATCAAGAAGAGTAATGGCAAGTCTTGACTTTATTAATGAATGAAAAGTTTGCTCGATGTAAGTCAGAAGGAATGTACGATTAAAAGACATGATATATTATCATATATCTAGCTGTCAGTAATAAATTAACATTAGTTCTGGATTCTGTACACTTTGCATCCTGAATATATACCTAGAGATACTTCATAATTATAGTTCAGGTCTTGAGAACCATCATAAATTATCCACCTGTCATTCATTCTCCGTAAGAGCCGCCGACCCCTGGGACTAATGCAGTACATTGGCATCTGAAATCGCTGGTGCTGGAGTCAGGAAGCTAGCTCAGTGGGTTAAAAGTGTTTTCTGTACAAGCGCAAGGACCTGAGTTTGAATCCCCAGAACCCATGAAAAGCTGGACACCTAGTGTGAGTGTCTGCAGTTCCCAGCACTCCTAGGAGAGGGTAGGAGGCAGAAACAGGAGAACCTCCAGAATGTCACAGGCCAATGAGGGACTCTGTCTTGGATGAGATGGAAGGCAGCAGCCAACACCTAAGGTGTCCTCTTGACATCTGTACTTGTGCCATGGCACATATGTGTCCACATTAATGTTTACACACATAAGACACATACACATGGTGCACATACACAATGAACAAAACCACAAATAAATAAGAGGCATAGAATCTCTAGTGTTGTGTTTTTAGGCAGGATGCTGCCCAAGCTGACCTTGAACCCTTGACCCTCATGCCTCACTCTCCTTGGTTGCATTGGAATGACAGGTGCAAGTCAGCATGCCTGGCTTTAATTTTTTCTTAAAAGAATTACTTATTTTATGTGTATGAGTGCTTTGCCTGCTTGTGTGTCTGTGTACCAATGCATGCCTGATGGCTGCAGAGGCCAGAAGAGGGCGTCTGGTCCTCTGAAATGGGAACTACAGATGTCTGTGAACCACCAGGTAGGTGCTGGGATCTGAACCTGGCTGGGTCTTCTGCAAGAACACCCCTCAGCCAGTGCTCTTAACCACTGAGCCATCTCTCCAGCCCCTTAACTGGTTTCCTCTGAGGTTCTAAATAAAGTGGAAGAATGTGCAGCAATCATCCGCGGTCAGGAAGAAGAGGAGAACGGCCAGAGAGGCCTATTGTGACAGCTGGTGTTTGCTTTTGCCGATGTGGATCTGGCTTAAGTTTCAGCTCAGCTGCTTCCACCCTGACTCAGAAAAATTTCCCCGGGGAACACAGTCATAATAAGCAGAGAGGTTGCGCCATTGAGGCTGAGGGGGAACTTAGTCTGGAGCGCTCCTTGCTTAGAGGATCTGTCTCTAGGATCTGGGCAGAAGGACATGAATTTAGGGTGAGGATGGCCTCACTGGACAATGTCCCGGGTTCTATTCCTAGCATTGAAAAGAAGAAGAAGAAAAAAAAGAAAAAGTTACTTTGGAGTGACACACACCCCTGTAAGTCCTCCAGTACCAGGGTGGTGACGTAGAAGGAGGATGAGTTCGAGGTACCAGGGAGGTGGCACGGGAGGAGGATGAGTTCGAGGCAAAAAAAAAAGAAAAGAAAAGAAAAGAAGAAAAAGAAAAAAAAAATCTGTGGTAGTGACATCTAGTGGCTTATCTTGGATATGCAGTTTTGCCACCAGGCACTCCAGTGGGAAGTGAGCCATTTCCCTTGTCCTGCTAGCCCAACCTACAGGCGTGACCTTGGGGTTCTTGAATCAGTCCAGGAGTTCGGTTTCTGGCAGCAGTTCCCTGAACGCATGAGGCTGTGTGGTGGGGTCCAGGAAACCTCAGCAAGGGGCAGCTTCTGAGGCCGACAGGAGGCTCCGTGCAGGCGAGTCTGGATGTGCCTTAGACTTGGGCTGCAGCAAAAAGAGGCAGAGCAGGGCCGCCCGCTGGAGCAGGGAGCAAGACTCAGCCAGACTGTCTCTCTGCCTCAGTGCAGACTGGTTATTGGCAATTTTTAAGCAATTTTCAGTCGTCTCTGTCAATAAAGCCACTCTCTTCTCTGCAAGGGGAATGGAAATGAGATTTTGAGGTCTCCAAAAGGACTGTCTCCTCTTGCCACTTTATCTGACTAGGAAGCCAGGTAGGAGCCCAGCTGAGAGGGGGTGGGAGCTCTTGGCTAGGCCCCCAACCCTGGTGACATGTAATAGCATCCGCTTCCTTCCGAGGAGGACTGTAATAGGACACTGCCGACTTCTTCCCGAAGAAGGAGTGCTTACCTTAAAGCAGAGACCTTTATTGATGAGCGCGGCAGAGGAAGGAAATGAAAAGTAGGAGATGAAGAAAGACACTAACAGGAGAGGTAACTGCCTATCATGCCAAGGAAGTCTAGCTGAGGGGTAATCCTGGACTTCAAAATATGTCATTTGTTATTTTGACAGCTCTTCTTGACGTGATAGACTAGGAGGAGCCAGCGGCGGTGGCGGCAGCAGCAGCAGCTGCCAGCATAGCGTTCCGATTCTTGCTTCTTCCAAGGACTAAGAAAGCTGGTGTGGAGGTGGATGCCAGTATTCCTGGCTCTTAGGGGGAGCTGAAGTGGAGGATTGTAAGCTCAAGGCCAGCGTGGGCTACATAGTGAGACCAGTCTTACAGTAAAGAAGACATCATCAAATGGATAATCAAGCCAGGTGGTGCAGGCCTGTAATCCCAGGTACTCAGAAGGCTGAGGCAAGAGGATGGCAAGTTCAAGGCCAACCTGGACCACCTAGTGAGACTTTTGTCTCAAAAATTCAAAACAAAACAAAACAAAATCGTGAGAGAAGGGGGGTGGGTTGGGGATATAGTTCAGTAGTGGAATGCTTGCTTAGCCTTTGCGAGGCTCCAGGTTCAATCTCCAGTACTGAAAACCAAACCAAACCAGAGTCACAACAACAACAACAACACACACACATATGCACACACGCGCACACACGCATGCGCGTGCGCACACACACACACACACACGCTAAACAAATAACCAGAGATAGCAAGTAATCTTTAGGAGCTCAGCCTTTATTTCTTCATATACCATAAAAAACCAAGCCTGGGAACATTGGGGATGGGAGGAGAAAGGCATGTAGTGCCAGAGAAAGCCCAGGGCACAGTTTCCATGCCCCTTCTGGCCTTATCATAAGTGATGGCACAGGTAGAAGGGCCCTGCTGCAGTGCATCCTGAGCTGAGTGTGGCGTGTTCAGCACCAGGCACGTGGGCGGCTTTAGGCTTTTGTGAAGAGGTGACCAGGCTCCTGTGACATTCATCTGGCTGATCTGCCTTTTCCTTCAGCTCCTGTCTCCGAGGCACCTTTAGGGATGACCTTGTGGTCAGCTCTTGGTAACAAGAAGCCTCAGAAATAGGCCATCATCTCAGGGACTGGTGAGATGGCTCAGCTGTTAGGGGCCCTTGCTGCTCTTAGAGAGGACCCGGGATAAATTCTCAGCGCCAACATAGTGGCTCCTGTCTGTGACCCCAGCCCCAGGGGATCCTGTGCTTTCTTCTGGCCTCGATGGACACGGCATGCACATGGTGCACAGAAATGCAGAAATACACCCATACATATAAAGTAGAACTAAAAACCTGGGTCACCAGGTGTATGTGAAGGCAATAGGCCAGTGTGAATACAGAATTGTGTGATGTGATGCAGAACAAGTACCCGGATGCTGGAGGGTCCTTTGAGTGGCACGCAGGACTCAGTGTGGGGACAATGAGGCAGCTGGAAAGGCATCTTGGAGTTGGAGCCGAACCAGGTGGAAATCATCTCAGAGGGGCTTTGCAGGTGGAGGCTCCGTGCCTGGGGCTCTGCCACGCTTTTTCCCGCATTTGTGTGTGAGCTGGTCTGTCATTAGTCACAGGTGCCATTGCTGCCTCAGCATCTATCTGCTCTGGTGGGACTGAGTTCCCCCTGGGCTCCAGGAGCCTTCCAGTCTTGTTCATTGATATTTCCTCTGGGCGAGGACAGTCAACGATCGAAGGAGACAGTGGTTTCGCTCAGCAGACATGCTCCTAGGTGTGGATTGGCTAGAGGAGGCCACTTGGCAGCAGCCTTTCAGATCTGGGTGTGGTGGGGCATGTCTGTGAGACTAGCCGTTGGGGGAATGAGGCAGGAGGATTGCAGAGTTTGAGGCCAGCCTAGGCTACATAGTTCTCAGCGAACTAATACCAGCATCAAAGAAAGTTTGCAGGGTGAGGGTTGGCTTAGGAGAGAGAACAAAGCCATCAGTCAGTTAGGGACCTAGGGGTCCGTCTTAGTGATGGCTTGAGAGTTCTAAGAGCCCACTTGTGGACTGGGTTCTGTTCTAGTATCAGAACCTTCTAGCATCTGCTAGCTGTGAGACCCAGTGTATTACTCAACCCCTCTGTGCCTTATGTTATGACATGGGGACTGTGATTCTCAGTGTTGTTAAAAGTTTAAAGGGGGTTGGAGAGATGGCTCAGCAAATAAGAGCATTGGCTGTTTTCCCAGAGGAATGGGGGTCAATTCCCAGCACCCACATGGTAGCTCACACCTGTCTATAACTCCAGTTCATGGGATCTAACACCCTCGCCTGGCCTCCTTGGCTTCTATAAGCACATGGTGCAATCCATATATGCAGGTAAAAAACACATACACCCTAAGGTGCACATCCATATATGCAGGTAAAAACACATACACCCTAAGGTGCACATCCATATATGCAGGTAAAAACACATACACCCTAAAACAGTTTAAAGGACATAATTTATATGAGGCACTGATATGAGTGATTGATGGAAAGTGATCAAATAATAATAAATAGTATATTTGTAAAAGATTCAGAGAAGGGTGACCAGAAATGAAGGAGCACCATGAAGGAGACCCTGCACTTTCTTTGACGGATGATTGGAAAAAGGGAGTGGAGCTGAGCGTTGGTCAGCCCCGCTGCTCCTTTGGCATGCCCTGGGCAGGAAGCTTTAGTGGGTAGTGCACATCAGTGACAGACAGATGCAGACCTCAGTGGACACACAGAGGAGGAGAAGTGGGTGGGGTCACCCAGCCACTCTGTCCTCAGCTTAGCATTGTGGGTGCGAGCTTCAGAGCCAGGTCACATATGATCACATGGGGCCAGGCCTATTGTTCCTACGGATGGATTTTGTTGGCAACTGAGTTGCACCCTAACACCCTGCAGCTTAGATGCATTTGGTTAAGAAGTCCGGAAGCCTTTGGACTGACGCTGACGTGTTGAAAGCGAATAGAATTTACATGATTTAAGTGGCTTCTCCGGATTCACGCTGCTTTCTCTTCAGATTTAAATGTTCGAAGGCTCCAGATTTGATATTTCATCAGCAACAATGACATCTAGGGGTTGGTTTATCCAGGTTTCATCCAAGATGTCTGTTCTCTGTTTGGGAAAGTGAGGGCACCAGCACATCTACGATGCATAGAATGGCAGCTCAGAGCACATGAACTTGGTCGGTAGCCACTGTGACACTCAGGGATCAATGAAAGGCAAGTGGCAGTGGCCTCAGCTGTCACCTAAGAACACGGCTCCCTTTCTACAGTGACAGCATGCCCCACATTGCTTACTGTTCTTAGTTCCCTTTGACCTGTATGTCAGCCACATGGCACACTTTGTATTCTGTTTGATCCGAGTCCATTCTGCCAGATGGAAGGACCTATCTTCCCTGTGTGGAAAGGGGCCAAGCCTTGGCTTCTAGATTCTCTCTCTCTCTCTCTCTCTCTCTCTCTCTCTCTCTCTCTCTCTCTC
>LOJH01040020.1:0-12047 GCA_001685095.1 Ellobius talpinus | reverse complement strand
AAGAAGGTGGGGGGAGGGAGAGGAATAGGGAGAGGGAGGAGGATAAATATACCTTCCAAGGGCCTGCTCTCCTCCAGCCAGGCCCCACCTCCTATCCAGAACCTCCCAAAATAGCACTGCCAGCTAGGGACCAAAACTTAAAAAATGTGGGAGACATTTCAGAATCCGTGCATAACGCCGCGAGTCCCAAGTTTGTGGCATTTCATTTCTCTAGATTTCTCAACCTCCCCGGTGGGTGCGTCCTCTTGCATGCTGGCCGCCTGTTCGCTCAATGGGAGGATAAGTTCATGGCTGTGGCTTCTTATGGAAGAAGCGACGCGCAGACAACTCCGCAGACAGACTACTTTGAGTTCCAGTAGAGGGCGGATGGCAGATGGGGCTGTTAATCTTCATGCCGTTCCTTCACACTCTTTGTACGTCCAGGGTGCACGAAGTGTGTACCTGGCAAGCACGGCCATGTACTGGCACCAGGAGCAGGAGGGCTGGCGCTGAGCCTCCTGGTGGAGATGGAGGCTCCTCAGAGGCAGGCAGAGCACACGGACTTAGAGAAGTTGAAATGCGAGTGGATGACTAGAAGGGAAATGGATGGCGAATCAGAGGAGATGGGGGGAAGTGGGGAGACTGGGAGGGAACGTGGGTTCAGGCTGGTTCAGAACACAGTGCTTTCAGAAGACTCCACTCTTGGCCAGCAGTCTTTCCTTCTCTTGGTCCCTATGACTCGCCTCCCTTTCCCCACTTCCAAGCCTCCTTTGTCTTTTCTTCACAGCTATTGACTTTCATGATGAATTGCAATCCAATGCAGTTTTCTAAAGGTTTTATTTTTATTTACACATTCTCAGTCATTAATAAGCATACCCAGGATAAAATTCAAGACAGAAATGGACACCCAGTGACACAGAGGTCCCCCTTATACTCACTACCAGCCCCTCTACAAAGGAACCATTGCTAATGATTTATTGTATTTTTTTCAGAGACTCTTTGTAAATACATACACGCTACACATACACACTGGTTTACACATTGCCCCCCCCCGCCTTATTCAGCCATATGATTTGGGAAATGGTGCCATATTGGTATGCACAGAGCTGCCTTGCTGACTGCAAAGTCGGTACAGAATCCCATTTATGGCTTCATTATCCTTTACAAGTCTTGTGTCGAAGGACTCTTACTTGGTTGTCAGTCCCTTGCTGTGGTGAGTTACCCTGTAGATGCGTCGAGACACATGTACAATGTTCTGGAAGAATACATTGCTAGAACATGGGGTTCCTGGTTAGAAGGTATATGTGTTTTAAAATTTGGAAAAATCATATGACACATTTCCTTTATTTCTGATTTCCTTTTTTTTCTGATTTACAGTTCCATCTTGCAACACCAGTGTTATCCAAAGTCCATCTCTGATATCCTGTTAACAAAACTTTTAGACTTGGCGGCTGGGAAGATGGCTCAGGGGCTTAGAGCTAGTTCACAATGCTCTGGCAGAGGGCTTGAGTTTGGTTCCCAGCATTCTTGTTAGGTGGCTCACAACCACCTGGAACTCCAACTCGGGGGAATCCAACACCCCCTCTTGTGACCTCTGAAGGCATCTGCACTTGTTGCACATGCCCACACAAACACAAGTAAAGCCTAAATTAAAAAAAACAAAATCAAATAACTTGGGTTTCTATGAGACAGTTAGTGCTTTGCTATTTCCTTTGCCGGTATGAGGGCTACTTCAGAAAAATACAAATGGGGTAGTGTCAAATGCATAGAGGTCACCAACAGAGAAAGACTGGCGATAAGGAAAGAGCCAAGGAGGCTTTATAAAAAAAGAAGCACACTTACATACCATTTTTTTTAAAGAAGCCACTGCATCTGGATTGAGCCACCCCAACGTGGTAACTATGCATAGATGACTATTCTGTTTGCTCTCCAGATGTTTCTTTGCACAGACTGTGGCCCGACAGCTCTTTTCTTCCTGGACCTGGCATTCACAGTGCACACTGGCATTTCTGGAATGTGTTTTCACTGGAAACTGCATAGAAAACCCAGGGTTTCATTGCAAATAAAAGTTTAGATTTACCGTGACATGCCTGCAAAGCGGTTTTTCCATCCATAAAGTCCTTGGTTACTTATGTGCGTGAGTGTGTGTAGGTTGAAGTGAGCCACCTCATTTCCAGGGAGTGACCTTGAGATGGCAGCAGCATCACATTCAATTCTGCCATGTTCCGGGTCCATTACAAAGTGAAAGTAAAAATCGCAATAGATCAGAATAACACTGATTGTTATAATTTTATTATCTGAGCATTAAGTCAATAAAACTTATCTAAAACATCGTTTGCATTGTATACGGTTTTTACTAGTTGCCCAGCATGTCCTAAAAGCACGTTTAAAGCAACAAAATGAAGAAGTTAGTGATAAATTGGGTGCAAGCTGGGACCTGTCTCACGCTGTAGTAAAACTAGATCTTTTTGCTTTGTAAAATATTCCTTTTGAAGATGTTAACATACCCATCATGCCTTACGCCTGCCTTGCTGCATTTCGTGTCCTGTTGTCTGCTTACATGGATTTTTATCATCTGACCCATTGTTATTTGTGGTTTTGAATAGGAAGGGTCGTCTCCTATGTGACATCCCTTCAGGAGGGAGGAAGGCGATTTTTTTTAAAGTGAGAACTAATGAAATGCACTTACGAGAGGAGTCGGGGAAATTTATTGAGAAATGGCTATGGTAGAAGCACACGAATGCAAACCTCCTTACTAGCATATTCGTCCCTGGGAGGGGTGTCCAAGCAGTGAGCCAGTGACAGGAGAGACAGGGTGTTAGGTGGCACCGTTCTGCTTGCGTCAGGCACAATCCTGATCACCATGCATTTGTGTCTTCTCGATTGCTGTCAGATTATCACAGAATTGCTGTATAATTTCTTACGACACAAGACACTACAGTCTTTACACCCATATTTTCCCACTTTTACTCTTTAATCTTAAGAAGAGGTTGCTGACGTGTCATTTATGGGATGTTGGAAAGGTAAATTCAGACTGTGTAACTGGTGTGATTTTTGTTTGTTTCTTTCTTTCTTTATCTCACTGTAGTTCAGACTGGCTTTGAACTCTCCAGTGCCAGGATTCCAGGCATGTGCCACTATGGCAAGCTCAATATGGCGTTTTTAAAAACTCCAGCGTGAGGTGCTCTGCTGGGGCGTACGGACACTGGACAAGATTTGGACTAGTAACCAGATGGTTGCCGTTCTGTCGACTCAGGGCCTTTTTCTCCTCAAGCTCAGCATTGCTTTGTCTGTATAGTATGCTGGGACTGGTGTAAGCATGCAATCGTGTGTGTGTGTGTGTGTGTGTGTGTGTGTGACTTCCTGAGTTTATGTGCATCACTTATGTCATGTACATGCAGGATGGCTAGGAGGCCAGAAGGTTAAAATACTCTAGAAATATCCACCCCCCACCAAGTGTGCCTAACCAGCCTCGTAGGGGACCAGCCTGACCAGCTTAGTTGTCACATGATAAAATCAAGGCACAGATAGCCTGCTTGCCCTGTGGCTCAAGCCCAGAGTCTGCCATGTAAAAAGTGCTTGATAAGTGTTTTCTATAACCACCGTTTTGACTGATGGTCTTTTCCTCCTGGGAAATTGCTATAGATATGTCATAGGCGATCCAAACCAGAATTCAATTAGATGCTCACATTTTATCTGAGTGCAATTGATACAGAGATGGGAATAATGTAGGGTTAAATGTAAATAATTGAGAAATGCCTTTTGGTCACAGTAGCCAGCACTGCAAATCTCCAATAAGCTGGTTATTAGATGAAATACTTATTCCACTCTTGCAAAGAAGTATTGATTTAATTTGGGTGACAGTGTCAATTTGAGGGACTTGACGGACTATGGTGGGAAGTATTTGAGTAAAATGGTCTAACAAGACAAGTTCTTAGCCTTGCACTAACAACAGCACGTGTGTGTGTGTGTGTGTGTGTGTGTGTGTGTGTCTTAGAGTTGACCTGCATTATGGCTGCGATGTCCTATGCAGAAGGTCCTGAGAGAGAAGCAGAGTGTCAGGCAGACAGTGGGTTGAGAGCAGCTAAGCTGTCAGTTTCTTGTTCCCAGAATTCGTTCAAAGGAGTCACGGTGGGAAAACACAGGGATAAGTATCTAATGGGGGGGGTGTTGTCCAGGGTCCCTATGCTGCTCATGTTTTTTTTTTATTATTTTTTAAAAAAAATTTATGTGTATGTGTGTTTTGTCTGAACATAAGTCTGTATATTATATACATGCCTGGTACCCAAGGAGGTCAGAAGAGAGCATTGTAGCCCCTTAAACTAGAGTTACAGATGATTGTGAACTACCATGTGGGTGCTGGGAACTTGAACCTGGGTCCTCTGCAAGAGCAGTCAGTGCTCTTAACTAATGAGCCATCTCTCCTACCCCAACTAAAATTTAAGGGTTATTTTGAATTGTGTATATATGTGTGTGTCTACATGTGGGTATGTGCACATGCCTGAAGAGGCCAGAGGAGTCGGATCTCCCTGGAGCTGGAGTTACAGGTGGTTGTGAGCCACCTGATGTGGGTGCTGGGAATTGAACTCAGATCCTCTGAAAAAGCAAACAGTGCTCTTAATGACTGAGTCATATCTCCAGCCCAAGGCTCATGTTTTGAACACAGGGAGGCTGTGGTACTTTTAGAGGTAGGGCCTAATTGGTGGAGGCTGGGAGGAAGGGAGCTTTAAAGGCTGTAGCCTGACCCTGTTCTTACACCTCTCTCCATAGTCTCTGCCATGTGAGACAGTCTGTTCCCTCCATGATGGACTGAAATCCCCCTGAAACCACGAGCCCAAATATACTTTCCCTCTCTCACACTGTTTTTTTTCAGGTGTTTTGGTCACAGTGATACACAATAATAAATATAATCCATAAAAGACACAGTCTTTAAAAATTGGTTGCATTTGTCCTGATTTTAAGAGAATAGATGATAAGATACATTTGAAAATTCCTGGTTCTCTGGGCTTCAATTTTTCAATCAGTACACATTGGCTTAAAACCGATGAGCTCTGCAGCTTCTGGTTTCAGCCCAGGGGACCACGGTGCCTGGAGGGTTGACTGCACTGTGAGCAGACACTGTTGGGATCAATCACCAGTGCTGAGTCTAATCAAGTGCTCAGTGCTTTCTCGTGTGCACTTCCAGAACTTTCTTGACAGTATTCCACTGCTCAGGGTCATCTTTCTGTCTTTGAAAGTAGCTGAAATGGACCATGCAGCTTGTCAGAAAATCAATAGACAGTTGAGCCTCTGAAGCTCTGAAGCACACACACACACACACACACACACACACAAGGCATGTGTTAAAGTCCATAACCCCTCAAACACATGCTCCTTAGAGTGTGGGCACATTCATTTTCATGACCTCTCTAGACTAAGAAAGCCTTTCTCTTTCCCTGTGAGTCAAAGGCATTTGTTGCTGTCCCACCTGAGCCCTGGATAATTATCATTTCAGTTTCACGTGCTGATGGAGAACAGCTTTCATTGTCTTGTCTCAGCAGCCTGGGGGGCCGTCAGCTCTGTGTGGTTCTCAGTGGAGTAGACGCTGAGGAAGATGGGAGATTTTAGTTCTGTAGTGATACATCCTCTCTGCCTGACTCCTGACCTTATGGGAAGGGTTTGAAACAGCCACTCTTGCCCCTGGACCTCCTTGGGGTGAGAGTTTCCAGTCTTCTCCGCTACACCGTCCAACGCTTCCAATGTCAAGGCTAACAAGACTTCTTCCTTTCTCTTTAGGGTTTTTCTTGTTTCTGTCCCTGTATACTCCAGGCTAGCTGGCTCCTGAGTGTCTAGGTAATTCTGTTTCCACTTCCCATCTTGCCTCAGGCATCCTGGGGTTACAGTGCTGCTGTGTCCTTTCTTTGCATAGGTTCTGGGCATCAAACTCAGGTCCTCAGGCTGGTGCAGCAAGAACTTTTCCCCACTGAGCCATCTCATCGGCCCCAGGGGGACTTGGGTATGGGTATTAACCATTATAATGAATGAGGTTAGAGTCTTTGTTAGCTACTTTTGCTCTTGCTGTGATCTGGACGCAGTCAGAGCTTCAGGCACAGGGGTGGTTATGGTGGCTCATGGTGTTTCCAGTGTTTCAGTCCATAGTCACTTGGTCCCATTTTCTTAAGCAGTGTATCATGGTGGCAGGGATGCTCATCAGAACGGCTTATCTGATAGTGGAGAGGAAACAGAGAAAAAAGGACACATAAAAGGATTAGGGGGACAAACAGCCATAAGAACACACCTATATTGACCTGCATCGTCAAACCCAGCCCCCACCTCCTGTGCTACAGCACCTCCCAGTATTTCCATTGTCTTATAAGCCCTTATTGGATAATCCCCTAGTGTAGGTCAGAGTCTTCATGGTCTCATTGTCCCTGGAAATGGCACATTGCCTCACCCAGAGGTGGGCTTCGTGAACCCTGTGGCGTTCTCTACTCTGATCAAGCTGACAATCACAGTTACCTATGGCAAACGACTTGGCTTCTGAGTTCTTACCCCCCAGAACTCATTAGCTCTGGACTAAAGTGTCTTGCTTCTTAGGTGATAGGGTAATTATAAAATACAGTTTAAACAAAAGAGAATTCAAATGGAAATACGGTGCCTGGCTGGATGATGCCTCTCCCAGAAGACGTGAGGTATTGAATGAAACATGGCATGCAGGACATGGGATATCTCCATAGAAGACACTGGTCAGGGAGGCAAAATAACAGGGAGGTCTCCAAAATAACACAGGCTCTCACCATTGCCCTTTGCTACCCACTGCAACCATGTGGTAAGACCCTGTTGTTGGGCTCAAAATTTCAAGACAACACCCTAATTGTACTCTTCTCTCTCTCCCTCCATCCCTCCCCTTACATCTTGATAGGTCTTGTTATGTAAGCCCAAGGTGACCTTAAACTTGTGATCCTCCTGCCTCAGCCTCTTGACACATCATCAGGATTGACACATCATCTGAACTCACTCTCGTTATTCTCACTGCTACCACCACCACCACCACCATCTTCTTTTACTTTTTTTTTTTTTAAGAAAAGAGAAATACCATGCAGGATTCTGGCTGCCCACCCAGAAGACTTACCCACCAGGTTAACAGGCTTTAGAGTTTGATTCAAAACAAATTGCCAAGCTGGCACCAAACAGTGTGAAATCCAACAGGCTGGAAACTGTGTCTCATTAGGCAGAGGCCACGCACACAGCAACCCAAAGCACTTGGAACTAGGCGGTGTGATTCATTTGCAGGAGGCAAGGAAGTGCTGTTTGTGTTAGGCAGTCAGTAGCTTCTCACTAATCTGTTTGCAGTTTCTCTTCCTCAGCACCCTTGCCTCTTCGAGAAATCTTCTCCCTCCCCAGCACCCTCAGTTTGCTTTAGCCTACTCACTTCCAGTACACACAGCGGGGTCTTCACCAAGGACACTCTCTTCTCCCTTCCTTTTGTTTCAAGACCCATGGGGTTGAGTTTGAAGTTTGGATCCCCAACCCAACAGTTAGGTTAAGGCCTTGTCTAACCTTTGCAGATAAGAAATGAAAAAAAAAAATTGTTTTGGCAGAGAAAGGGCCTGCCTTTGCTTGAATTTTCACCAAGTTGATGTTTACATTTATGCTAACATTTCTTTCTAACCTCTGCTTGGCATTTGTTCTGCTGAAGAAGTAGGTTAAAAAAATCGTCATATGCAAACAAAATCTAAAATATTTCTTGTGTTGTAGAGCCAAGTGCTAACCACCACTCACATCTTATATGAGCTGGCTCCTAAACGTCTGAAAACAAAAGCACCAGAACCACCGGAAATACCTGAAAATACCTTAAAAGGGGGGCTTATTTCTTTATTTCCATTCCACGTATATGAGTATTGTGTGCATACGTGCGCGTGTGCGTGTGCGTGTGCGTGTGCGTGTGTGTGTGTGTGTGTGTGTGTGTGTGTGTGTGCAGTGCCTGAGGAAGCCAGAAGAGGTTGTCAGACTCTCTGGAATCAGAGTTATCATGATTTTGAGCTGTCATGTGAGTCCTGGGAACTGGACCTGCATCCTCTGCAAGAGCAGTCAGTGCTTTTAACCTTTGAGCCGCCTCCAGACCCTAAGAAAGGTTGATGGTTAACCTTGACACTCAAGAACTTGTCTCCATCAAGTTGCATAAGATCCCCGCAAACACCACAAATTCCTGAATTTTTTTTCCAAATCCATTTTAGATGCTTTCTCCTCACAGGCATGTTCCCCATCTCCCAGACTATAGAAATGGCCATCCTAACCTTGCCAGTACTTCCTCATAACTCAACCCTGTTCTTTTCCTCCTAGGATTTACAATTTTTTTTTGAGACAAGGTCTCACTAGATAGTCCTCTATAGAGATCTTGAACTTGTAGGGATCTGCCTGCCTCTCCCTCCTGAGTGCCAGGGAATAAAGGAGTGAATCAGCATGCCTGGTGCCTTTGCAATTAAAAAAAAAGTTGTTTTTTTCCAAATCTCATGTGTATGAATGTTTTGTCTGCATGGACATAGTGCACATGTCCTGGTGCCTGTGGAGGTCAGAAGAGGGCCCCTGGAACTGGAATTGCATATGGTTGTGAGACACCTGATATGAGTACTTGAACCCAGGCCCTCTGCAAGAACAGGAAGGGCTCATCACCTCTGAGTAATCTCTCTAGCCCACGTTTACAACTTTTTGAAGTCTTATTATTTGGTATGTCACCTCTCCTTTCTTAGCTGTGTGTCCCAGAATGGACTGCTCTGAGCAGGGTAGAGATGCAGCTGATGTGGGATTCTCCTCTGTATGCTGTGACTACCACTGGTTAATAAAGGAACTGTTTTGGGCCTATAGCAGAGCTACAGGAGAACAGAGCTAGGTGGGGAAAACTAAGCTGAATGCTGGGAGAAAGAAGGAGAAATCAGAGAGAAGACATGGAACTGCCGCCAGAGGCAGATGTGCTGAAACTTTAGCCGGAAAACCACAGCCACATGGCCATACACAGATGAATAGAAATGGGTTAAATTAATATGTAAGAGCTCACCAATAAGAAGCTAGAGCTAATGGGCCAAGCAGTGATTTAATTAATACAGTTTCTGTGTGATTATTTTGGGGCTTAGGGCCCGGGAACCAACAAGCAGCCCCCCTCCTTACTACATGCAACACCCAGGACAGATGGATGGCCATGAATGAGCCCCCTGCCACCACCAGGCTTCCCCACCCTGCCCCTCAGGGAGCCATGGTGTCCTCTGTCGGTGATGTCTTTCTCTGCGCAGTCTCTCAACTTAGTCTCTGTTCACTTGAGAGTCATTGCCGCCACAGCCCTTCTGGCTTCCCTGTCTGTGGCTTTATTTTGAACAGCCGTGGAGTTGTACATCTTGCTGCTCTGTCATAGAAGTCATTCTGCACAAAGCCGTCTGTGATTGTTCCCCAATATCAGAGGCAGAGTGGTGTCCAATTTTAATATCTTGCTGCTTGTATGCAGAGGTAATCTGTTCCACGATGACAGTGAATCAGAGAAGAGACACTGCCGAGGCACCCCAGGGATTCCAGCCTCCTGGATGGCCCCTGCAAAGTCGGAAGAGGCCTCTGCTGGGAAATTACCATGCTTATCTTTGAAGGACTGGTTCTGTCTTGATGCTCTATGTCCCGGTTGCTATAGGAAACAGTGCAAGAAGGATGAAGTGGGTGGGGACATGAGCACTGCAAGACCCCCGTGCATCAGGGCTGCTCAGGGCTGCCCATGGACAGCCTATGGATTTATGCCTCTGTGGAGGCACCTGAAAACTGGGAGGAGGTTTCTTCATCACAGAAGTTGCATTCATTATTATTTAGGAAGAGTGTGTACACACACTTGACTGGTGATTCCCTGATGGCTCTCTGTTGCGTGACACTATTCCTGAGGAGATGAGAGTAAGTGTCTCCTCCTCCCAAACAGGGAAATGATGACAGACCAAAGTCAGGATACCACCAAAGTCTAACTCGGTGACCCAGTGGGCTTTATTGGGGTTACTTACAGGAACAGAAATAACCCAAAGACAGCTGCATCACCCCAGCATGGGTGACAGTTCACAAAATCTGGCAACCTGGAGCACAATGCACAGTCTGCAGGCAGCTCAGTGGGTTGGGGTGTCCTCAGTTGGTACGAACCTCTTCCAGGGGGCTCATTGGGTCTGAGAGAGTTTCTCAGTGGTCCTTCCTGCTTATGCATGCTTGGGGAGGGAGATGTTTCCTGTATCTGGGCAGTTTCAGGGACTTCCTGTAGCCTTTGAACTGTTTTCTTCTGGAGCTTAAGGAGCTCCCCTGCAGGACCAAATGTTTCTCCCCCACCCCTTAGAACACTCTCAGTCTTCATGAGCTTCCCCCCAAGACAGAATGTTTTATCTCGGAGGAAAATGCTACACAACACATCTACCGTGTCAGGCTCCAGGAGATCAGAAACCATGATCCTTCTGGATGTAAATCAGCTTCCTTCCTCAGACTCCCAAGTCCTGAGATTTTATGAACTGCTGACTAGAAAGAGGAAGTGGAGATTGTTCTGCTGAATAAAAAAAAAAATTAAACTGGGGAATGGCTTCAAGGAACTCAGGGATGGAGAAAACTAAAATAATGAAAATCAATAGTGCATCCGAAGTGATCTTACAGTTCAATCTGAGCAATGCTTTGTGCACAGAGTTGGCAAGAGAGTGCATTATACTGTGGCATTAAGCACACTTTATAGCAATATACGGCTGCTCTGCTAATCACCACTGCCTCACTCTGGAGTCCTCAGGTTGGGAAGGCGTAGAGTCTGTTGGAAAGGAACATCTCTGGAACCCCAAGAGCTCCGCTGCAGAGCCCAGGCTGCGCAGGAGTCCCTGTCCTTGACTTGCCTCTCTCTCCAGTGCAGGCGTTATCTCTGCTCTTATCCTCGCGACTCCTCGTCTGAGTGTGCTCTGTGTGTGTTCGGCTCACATGCCAACTTAGGCATTGCTCTCAGACATCCCTAAATCATGAAAGCCCACAAAGCTTTAATGATTGCCGTGATGGCAAAGACTGTCTGTGAGCTAATGAGAAAAAGTTCAAGACCCAGGCATGGGGGTGCATAGTGTTGATATCAGCACTTGGGAGACTGAAATAGGGGGCTGTGAGTTCAAGTTTAGCCTGGGCAATGTAGCAAGTTCAAGATCAGACTGGTCCACATGGTAAGACTCTGTCTCTCCCACTGCCCCCAAGTTAAAACAAAACAAAACAGCACAATATTTAGTCTTAGTCCTAAAATCCTGGCTCAGAGCTGCCAAAATCTTGAGTTTTTGGAGCAATAGGGTTATCTACAAGCAGCCCCTGTCAGTGACATCTGAGTTTATGTCGATGAGGTGACTGAGGTTGGACTTCTAAGGGGTTTGTCACCAGAAAGACCAAATAATTAGAGAGGTGGAATATTCTGCCTCATCAACTGACCTCTGGGAAGATGAGGAGGCATTGGGACTAAATTCTAAAAACTCTTAACACTACAGGAGATTTGATGAGCTGTCAGATCTGTGAACATGTCCACCTCCCAGCTCCGTGGGGAAGCATCCCCTCCTGCCAGCTCTAGGGGGCAGCAGTCCCCTCCTCCCAGCTCTGTGGGGAAGCATCCCCTCCTCCCAGCTCTAGGGGGCAGCAGTCCCCTCCTCCCAGCTCTAGGGGGCAGCAGTCCCCTCCTCCCAGTCTTTTCTCAGTGGCCTCCTAAATGGTACCTAGATGTTCATTGGGGTTGCCATCACATCAGGATACGAGATCTTTTTCTTGTCTACAACACGTGACTTGGGTCTTCCCTTGGTCCTATGCTCACACACAAAGAGAAGAAAGCATCCTCCAGGCATCCCACATCATGACGTCAGGGGGAGGCTTTCTTCCCACCTCTAGCACACAGTGTGCTCCTAGAGTGTCATTCCACATCACATGAAGCCCATCCAAGGATTTCCTCTATGCGGGTTATTGGTTTTTTTTTTATTATTATTAAAAATTTCCACCTCCTCCCTTCCTCCCATTTCCCTTCCCCTCTCCCCCTCCCCCCTCCAGTCCTAAGAGCAGTCAGGGTTCCCTGCCCTGTGGGA
>LOJH01040019.1:602-12572 GCA_001685095.1 Ellobius talpinus | reverse complement strand
GGACCTTTGAAAGAGCAGGCAATGCTCTTAACTGCTGAGCCATCTCTCCAGCCCTTGCCTTTGTTTTTTAGCAGTCATATGAACATAGGTCCAGCCTCCTCCTTCCAGTTCTAACTGCGCTAGCTAAACGAGATGGCACACACTCAGTTCTACCCCTACCCCAAGTCAAAAGCCAAATAGGACCCTCACTTTCACATTGTTGGGAAAAAGATTTGGGATCTGTGTGATAGCTCTACTGGGCCAAAGTCTTAACTCTTCGTATCCTGTTATCTTGTGGAGAACTAGGAAAAAATTCTTGAGTATTAATCTGGTTCCCTCAGACACAGATGCCTCCTTCCCTTCTTATTCTTATCCCAAGGAGTTATATTTTCCGTTGCTCCTATGTCTAGTAAATAAAATCTAATTATATGAATAACATTTGCTATTATATAGTTAGTGCATGTAGACATTTAAATGATACTAAAGCTATAGTACAGGGACAGAGAAAAGAAATAAAGCCACTGACGTCTCTGTCCAGAACTCTTCCGGTACTGTTCAGGAAAAGCATCTGTTTAACAGGGTCCAACAACACCCAGTAGTCCACGTTGTCCTTTAAAGAGAGCTCTATGGTGGGGTCTGGTCCTCCAGCAGTCCCCTTAATCAGCATGTTGTCCACCAGAATTGTACCTGCAAACCAAACACAGCTATTTACAACCACGCTTTATTCAAAAGCCTTCTTTAGCAAGGATTATGCTTTTAAACCCTACCACCTCACACGTTTCTGCCAAGGCAGAGCACATTCAATATCGCACTGAGCATCACAAAGCTGCAAATATCTATCTTCATTATGTTATTTGTCAGTAGTGTTTGGGGAAGACGCAGGCAGGGGGTGGGGAGGATTCCAGACACTTGCAAAGTACCACCTTGTTTCTCTTTAGCAGCACTGAATCTCCCCTGTCCCCATCCATCACTTCTCTCAGGGTTTATCACTGAATTTTTTTTTATCCTGAACAAAGGAAAGAACCGTAACAGCAGAGCAGGATACAAATTCCACTCTGTGAGACTTCTGATATGAAAAGAGAGATCTTGAAAATGAGAGAGGAGGAAGGGGGGAGATGCTAAAAGAGCAGCAAGATTTCCCACAGTGAGAGGTGCATCTTGTTCGTACATGTCAGAGCAGATTCATGAATCACAAATCTTAACGCTACCTCGTCGACACACAGCGGTAGCCGCTCATCTCTAAGATAGGTCTGGAGCGCTCAACTGTAGTGACAGACTGTCATGATTTTATATTTTAATGCTTGGTTTTGCAGTCTCATTCTTTTTAAAAAGGCAGTTCTTGAATAAATATGGAAACGAGAGTGTGCTTCTACAATTTCTTCTCTGAAAAAGACCTCATGTACTTTACAGATTGAAAGCGAACAGCAGTGTTGCAACTGAAATTTGTTTTTCCCCACACAATAATGATCTCCCTGCCAATCAAGAGTGGATGATGGCTCAGAGTGGTCACTATCTGAGCTATCACATTGCATGAGCAACATATATAGAAAAAAATGTGACTGTGAAAATAAAGATGAGCTCTTCTAAACACTAGAAGACAATGGAAATATTCAGATATTGCCTGTCCTTGCCTTAGGACAGAACACACGTCTTACGTAACTCGCAAATATGAACCTGGGCTTGAGGAATAAAATGTCAGATTCATCAGTCACCTATTTAAATGTTTTATCTGCCTAGGAAACTCTGAAAGGAACTGCCTTTCTTTGTAAGTGGACCGCTTTTGTTAATGCCCGTATTCTTCACACCTTCCTAAATTCTACCATGTTATCTTCTTTTTTTTTCCTCTCCAGAATTGTCACGACAACCAGACAGGAATTTCTACCCTAAACTGTATGTTTATCATTGAAGCACACTTCTGTTTTTGCATTTGCACACCAACAAGAGCTGACATAAACCTGAAAGATGCTCTCACGCACTGAGAAGGATGGCCAGCTGTCTCTTTCAGCCTCCAACACTGTAGTGTGTGCTTCTGCTTTGAAAAGCAGGTGCTGGTCTTTTGTCTTTTAACAGATGTATTTAGTTTTTTTTTCTTAAAAACAAATATCCGTTTCTTCTTTTTTTCAACCACCCTTAAAAGGATAGAATGTTTGCTAACACAATTAAATGTATGAGACAAAATCTTGAGGACAGAATGGCATTCTTT
The DNA here is from genome assembly GCA_001685095.1 of Ellobius talpinus. Classification (NCBI taxonomy): domain Eukaryota; kingdom Metazoa; phylum Chordata; class Mammalia; order Rodentia; family Cricetidae; genus Ellobius; species Ellobius talpinus. The sequence continues at coordinate 10,390 of LOJH01040019.1, read as the reverse complement.
TCTTTTTGTCTTTACCATTGCCAACTCAGGATTGGACAATGTTTTCTTTTTGTTAACTTATTTTTTATACATAGCATTTTTGCTATTATTGAAAATAGATTTTATACAATATATTCTGAATGATAGTTTTCTCTCACCTAACTTCCCAGAACCTCCTCACATCACCTCTCTCATCCAAACTCAAACTATTCTCTCTCTCTCCTTAGGAAACAAACAGGCATGTAAGAACAATAATAGACAAAAATACAACAAAAACAAACAAACTCGAATAGGACTTTGCAAACAAGCAAAAGGAAAAGGCCCCAAAACAAGGCTCAAGAAACACAAGCAGATGCAGAGATATACATGTCCACCCACGTGGGAACTCCATAAAAACACAGACTGGACACCATAATACACAGTCCAAAGACCTGAAAGGTCAGCAGCAAACAACAACAACAACAACAACAACAACAAAGTCCTTTCAAAGCATTGTGAGACAAGTACTTTTCAAAAGTGCTATTGAGTTCATTTTGTATTGGCCACCTGCTACTTAACATGGGACCTGCCTTTAAGAGTGTTCTGTAAACCCAGTGAGACTCTACCAAAGCAAACTAATTTTTCATTTGCAAGTGGTCATCCTTTGGAGACAGCTTCTGGGGCAGTCTGGGAGCATGTGTTCACTTCCACTCTCGTCGCTGCAACCCCATCTGACTCAGAACCTTGCAGGTCCAGTGCAGGCTGCTACAGTCTCTAGGAGCCCTGCTGTGTTTACAATGTCTTATTTCCTTTGTATCATTCCTCTCTCTAGCTGTTACGTGGTTTCTACCTCCTCTTCTGTGGGGTTCCCTGAACCCTGAGGGGAGGGATTTGATGGACACAACCCATTTTGGATGGAATCTTCCAAGGTCTTTCACTTCCTGCATATTGTCCTGCTGAGGGTCTCTGTATTTGTTCCCATCATGTAGGAGGAAGCTTTTCTCATGATGGCTGAGCAAGACACTGGTGAGTATAGCAGAATGTCATTAGGAGTCACTTAATCACTACATTCCTTTAACAGGCCAATAGTGTTTGGTTTTCCTCTAGGTCCCTGGCCTATTCAGTCTCAGGTGCTGGGTTACCCAAGCAGCGCTAGGGATGGACTCCATTGCATGGTGTGGTCCTTAAATCCGATAAGATATTGGTTGGTTACTCCGACAAGCTTTGTGTCACCATTGTACCAGCCTATCTTGCAGGTGGGTCACCATTGTAGATTTCTCCTATGGTAGCACGCAAAGTACAATGACCATTAATCAGTAGGGATGAAGGCTCTAGGTAGGTACCAGCTCAACTCCTCCATGCTCAATGAATCGTGGAGGTTTTGTCTTCAGCAACAGGGCCTTATTGTCTGTTTGTGGAGAGAAACCAAAAGCTTTGGCAATAGCCTGGATTGTTTTGGGATTACCATGGGACCCCTTTGACCAGCATCTCTGTTAGATGGAACTCATTTAAGTGGAGGCTTCCTTTGGCGACAAGAGATGTTTGGGACAGGGAGACATAATATGCATGCATGTATGTAATACAGAGACAGTGTGTTTAGAAGTGTGGCTCACAACCAGATAGCCCCTGTTTATTTGCAAGTCATTGTATTTCCTTAAGTAAATTGTTGTAATGCAAATGGACCACTCTGAAAATACCAAGGAAGCCTCAGCATGGAGGGGAGGACCTTTGTGTTTCTAATTAGCCTAATTTTATGAAGCTTAAAAAGTATATTGTACAGAGAGGAAATAATGGAGTGACTAAGCTCATTCCAAACTCTAATATATACATTGCATGGAGCCTCCCAGATGATGTCATGATCAATTAATTACCCAAAGGTCTCCAACCACTACGAATTTCTTCAGCTTCCCCAGTAATGTTTCCCCAGTTTTATCCCTTGGAAAAATGGTACGCTGTAAACTCACAGACTCTTTTGCCTTTTCTTGCATTATTCTACGAAAAACAAAGAAACAGGGAGTGTATTTCAAGAGCATCAGACTAAAACAAAACTCCTCTTATGCATGAACCTTTTGTCCTACATCTTTCTGGGATGCTCGCAGAAATCATCTTTCATCTGACTTTTTTTCTTCTTGGTTTAGAGACAAGTTCTATAGGCCAGTTAGGCACTTGTACTTAGCATATCTACATAACACAAAGTCTTGTGGGAGGAAGTATACCTGTTTCTAGCAACTTCATTAAAAAGTTTTAATATAAACTTTAGTTGAATTGTGATTTGAACATTAGGAGGCTGTTAGCAGCCTGCCATTCTTTCTAAAGATGAATAATGATGCCTCCCCATTAAAAAGTAGCTAAATGAAAACTCATATATAAAAGCATAATGTTTTGCAAAATTGTGCTTTTGCTGAAATTTAAATCATTTATATATCATAAAAAGAGCAAAAATCATGACAAGATGGAATACTTCACTAAAATGTACATATTTTTAGGGAATAATACATTTTTATACTCATTTTTACTTTCTGTTACTTAATAGATAATGGGTCAAGCATTTTGTAAAATTTCATGTACAAAAGTTTAGAAATAGAGAATCACCCCTGGAAGCCAGTGAGCATTGAGGATGGTTCAATAGTTGAAATCAGCATGGCAGTGAGGAATGAGAATGAATCCCATGGAGCTGAGTCCACGGAGCAGCAGTGCTGCCTCCTCTTTCTAGGGTACAGCAAGGAGTGTGTAGCATGAAGTCAGTGCTACATTCAGAGGAGCTGAAGCATCCTTAAACTGGGCAATCTCTTCAGTGGTCACTGTGTGGCCTACCTCTTGCTTTCTGTATGTGTGGTGCCCTTGTGTGGCTAGAGCCTGTCACTTGCCTGTAACAGGAAAAGAGGTGAGGAAGTGATGGGAAGATATGTTCCCATGGAGGTGTTTACAGAGCATATGGTACATGAGCTTTGAGTGACTACCTTAGTGAGTTTCTCTCTTTCCCTGATGACTTTGATAGACCAGCTTAGGCACGTTGGGACACACATAGGGCCAGGAGATGTGTGGAGCTATTAGGAACTGTACGTGGCCTGCAACTGATTGCGATCAAGTCACTGAAGAACATACAGCTATAACCACAAAGAATAAGTAGTTTCCAGTGATCCAAGTAAGCTTGGCTGCTTCCTTAATGCTTCCTTAATACTATGTTGCTGACAACTCTTCCATCACAGTCTTAGCAGACTGAGGAGTGAAGGATGAGCCTCTGCTTGGTCTGGAACTTGACTGAAAGCACCTATGGAATTATAGATGTTTACTGTTTAAAGCCACTAAGTTTTGAAAACATCATTGTGTAGTAATAGATAATATAGGTTTTAAAGACAAAGGTCTATGTTAAAAATCTTGGCTCCAAATCATACTAACTCTGTGACGTTTAGCAAATTTCCTAGATTCTTATAATTTCTCAGATTCAACAACAGGGCTGTTATGATACCTGAACATTACAAGTCAAGTTACATAGCTATTAATTAATACTTTTCATCTATGCCATGGGCATTGCATAGAGATTTAAGCTTACAAAGGAGTTATTATTTTTCATTAAGTTGTGAGTATCATGCATGCTATTTTTTACAGAGAGGTGTAATATTTTTAAATCTGGGATAAAAGTATGAAATTTAAGCTGGAGAGATGGACCAGCAGCTAAAAATGCTCTGTAATCATGAAAACCACAGTTCAGATCCCAGAATCTAACCAGCAACTGGGGGGTTCTTGCATGCCCTCTGCTCTAGCCTTCTGTCTCAAAGGGGTGGAGACAAGAGGAGTATTGTAGCTTGCTGGTTTCAAACCCAACCAAATATATATATATTTGTATATATCTGTGTGTATATATATATATATATATATATACACAGACTCTGGGTTCTGCTAGAAATACTTCCTCAGAGAATGTGCGTAGAGTGACAGATGACACCACATGCCATCTTTGTCCTCCAGGTGACACCAACACACACATGTACCTACACTCACAAAGACAACAAAACAGAGGGTAGAAGGTATGTGGATGATAGAGATAGATAGATAGATAATGTGCATAAAAACACAGGAAAATGGCCACGTCTGGCAAAAGGCGAAACAGAAACAGAAAACAGGGACAGCTTATTTTTAATTACTGTTGAGAATGTGTCACAAGGCAAAGGCTATTCTTTGCTGGTCAAAAAGAAGTGCTAACAACCTAACAACCTAGCAAGCAATGGAGGTCATATTACTGAGGTCAAATGAGGTTAGGATTTGTTGACTGATCAGTGGAGGAGGTGATAAGACATAAAGACCAGGTGATCACCAGCACTTCCAATTAGCAGACACAAAAGGGAGAAAGGCTCACAGCTTCCTAACGCTGCAAGACTATCATTTTTAGACCATCACACTGATCCAGTCTGAAATTTAATAACTAATATTTTCAAAACAGATGATTCGCAAAGACACTAGAAATGTGACTACAAGGCAAGCCTGCTCTTGCTTTCGTCTTTCCTAACCTGAAAAAGAATGCAGAACTTAGTCTGTTCCAGAGGGAAAGTGAGGAAAGGGGGGCCAGGAAGGCAGGAGACCGAGAGGAGAGAGAGGAGACTCGCTTGGTCATTTGCCCTCCTCCCATTTCTTTCCCTTGAGACTGCAGTAAAGATGAAGGTGAGATGAAGTCTTCAAGGGCCATGCTCTCGAAGCCCTCCTGCTGCTCACCAAGCACGTGTGTTCCTCTTCTCTGTTTCTCTTCCTCATGTCCCCCAACCCACAGGTTTGACAGGCTCCCAAGTATGGGACACAGTCAATTCATATATAATTTGCTGACTTCTTCAGTGTATTTAATATCAGAAAAGGCTATAGAAATGCTGGTGAATTGATCTGGTGTGAGCATAACTTCTAATGACTTCAATTCTTTCCTATAATTTTGAATTTCTGTTTGAACTCAAACTGTTTATATTGTAAACAGCTTAATAGGGCACATTATCCTCTCCCCCTGTTTTCTGATGGTTTCAGATTTAATGAAGCATTTCATATGTACTTAAAATGCTTTATAATGAGATACACAGTATTTTAAATATATAATATCATAGATGAATTTGTAGAAAAAAGCAATGTGATTTTGTTTCTAATAATTCTGAGAGATTGTAGCTCTAAAATTGAATCTATTTCCTCACCTCTAAATCTATTAAAAAAACTCAACAAAAAGCACAAAGTTCTTAAATCTACACTAAATGACAATTAGAAAAAATATCACACAGAGAGGTTTTATTTCACAGGTAAGTTGCTTCTACAAACTAGTCCTTGAAGGACTTATTAAATAAATTGTGTGCATTTTCTACTTGATTTCTAAGTATCCACGTATTAGGAAAGTCAACTGCTATCTTTTTAAATCACAGTATCCACCCTGGGAAAATCAATATGCTGAAGTCTGACCATTAAAGAATAATAGAGTACAATAATAAAGAATAGTAAGAAGTTAGCTAGATGTTACAGAAGTTGCTGACCAAGTCAAACAAACTGAATTCAATGAACTCTCTAACGACAAGTGAAGTTAACTCTCTAAGCCTTAGTGAATTTTCCATACTAAAGATAAGTACCAGGTTAAAAATCAAAGTAAGTCGAATATATTTCTTTTAAATATTTTAAAAAATATTTTTTCATTTGGTCTTTAAACCCCAGGTAAGCACTGGATGTCCAGTGTGAAGTTCTAATGTGGGTTCAGAAAACTTTATAGTCTTTACTATGCAAGCTTCCATTTTCTTAGCTAACCCAAAGAATATTCTTTGTTATGCCCTGACACATAAGGCAGTTTGCTTAATTTTCTATTGGGATGGTTCATTTTCAGTGTGGAGACCATAACTGATTTTGTACAGTCTTGATTTTGTAATTGACTTTGTCCAACTTTTTCTTTGTCCTAGCAGTGTGCATATTTGATCAAGATTTTCCTAAATATACAGTATATTTTAGAGAGTAAGCCTATTTAACTTTATAGAATACCAGAAGGGGATTTACAGAATCTTTTTTTTCTTTTTTTTATCACAGGGCAGAATCTTTTAAACAACTTCAAAATCTTTGTTTAACAATAATCCATTATTGTTGAGAACACTACCAGAAAGTAATTGTCTATTTTCCTGTAAATATATTTCTATCACCAAAAATAAAGCAGTGATAGCTATTTTATTTAGCTGCTCCTAACACTCAAAAAGAAAGAAGATTTGTTTAAAATATAGGAAAAGTATATCAATAGACACCTCTCCAAAGATGATTCATACCAGACCAAAAATTACTATGAAAAATTCTTGAATTTTATACTTAGTCGGGAAAATCAAACCAGAACTACCAAGAATTCCCTCTCCTACCCATTAGAATAGGTATCAACACCACACCCAAAGCACAGAAGGACAAAATGTGAAGTACAGCTTAGAATGTGGTACTTGGGCCGAGGAGATGGCCCAAGACTCTGATGTAGTAGAAGCATAATGATCTGAGTTCAAGTTCCCAGAAATCATGAACCAACCTGGGGATGGCAGCATGTGTGACCTGCAGCCCTAGAACTTGGGGGCCATACATAGGAGGATGGTTGGGGTTTCCTGGAACCAGCCTAGTTTTAGGTTCTTTGAGAGACTCTGTGTCCAGGCAATAAGATGAAGAGTAGTGAGGTAAGAGACCTAATATCCTCCAGTTTTGGGATGTCCATGGGTATGTATGCACAATATGTATACCATACCCATCTCTCTCTCTCTTATACACACCACACACACACACCCCAATAATAAAAAAGTAAAAAATGGGACACATGTATGTGAGAAAGTGAGTGTATTCATTTAATATAGAACTAGTTTGTTCAGATGGAAGTTCTGTAAACAGATTGCAGTTCTGGGTAAAACAGAATGAATGAAGTTATTACCTCTGACTGCTATACCTGGAAATATTTATGGTAACCAGTAATATTATGTGTATGCTGTTCCTCCTTTGACTCCACATGCATTCTGTTATTGGAAGAAGTATATGAAACAGTGAAAAAATTCTTTGGAAGAGGATTCTCTGAATACATGATGTTGAATCCGTAGAGACAACTCAAATCCATACAAAACAATACCTACCTCTGGGAAGACAATGCATACCCTTCCATTAAGAAACAGTCTAAGGCCAAGCCTTGCAGGGCAAACCTTTAATCCCAGCATTCCAGAAGAAGTGGCAGGTGGATCTCTATGAGTTCAAAGCCAGTTGATCTACATAGCAAATGCCAGGCCAGCCACGGCTACATAGTGAGACCCTGTTTCAAACAAACACACTCCCTTGGTGTAGGAGGTCCTTATGGCTATATGTTGTTTTCATTGGTTAATGAATAAAGAAGCTGCCTTGGCCTGTTGATAGGGCAGAACTAGGTAGGCGGGGAGAACTAGGCTGGAAAGAAGAGGCAGAGGGAGAAGTCAAGGATCCTCCGCCTGAGATGGACACTGGTTAGAATCTTGCCGGCAAGCCACAGCCATGTGGCGATATATAGATTAATGAAGATGGGTTAAATTAAGATGTAAGAGTTAGCCAATAAGAAACTAGAGCTAATGGGCCAAGCAGTGATTTAATTAATACAGTTTCTGTGTGGTTATTTTGGTTCTGGGTAGCTGGGACAAACAAGTGGCCTCCTCCTACACCCCCTATTATCCAATCCCCCCTGCAAAAAAACTAGTAGTCTAAAGGAGACTGAGAATGGAAAGCTAGTTGGCCCTGTGGGTTGGAACATTTTGATTTCCACTTTACCTCACCTGCTGCTTCGCTGAACATTCAGGGGACAGAGGCAGCCAGGTCTGCTTCAGCAAAACCATCTTGCTGAGCCTATAAATATGAATTATTTCTTGCTGAGACACTGTGGTTAACTTTTCTAAGGGAAATTTTTTTAATTACTATCGAGATCAGGACACCATTCCATCACAGCATTCTCCACTACCTTGCCCATGCCTTGGATAATGCTATAAGCAATGGAGATCCTCATGGATGTTAGATGCTTCTCCCAACAACGTGTTTGCTAAACCCCGTTGCTATGCATGACTCCTGGTCAGGCTGGAAGGGTATGATAAAGGGTGGTTTATCAGGCTGTGCATAAACATGGGTCTACTCCACATTTCAGTTGCCCTGAAGCTTTCAAGTTCTCTAATGTGGTGCTTCTGGACTGTAATGGGTCTATGACTCACTAGGGATCTTGTTAGAGGACAAGCTCTGACTTTGTAAATATAACTCTGGCCTCTGGTTGATCATGTCCCTTCTCTATAAATCTTGATTTGTGGAATCATACCTTTTAGCCTTTTTTGTCTTTAAATGTCATCCTGGACAGAGGCCTCAGTTTCATACATAAACTTACTAGAAATGTTTATCTCCGGCTTTTTATATATCACACTATGCCTGAATTAGGACCTCAGAGAAAGGGGCTCAGGCACCCGACTTAACAAGCCAACCACATGATTCTGATGCTCTGCTGAGAACCTGAATTTGCAATAAGCTGGAAAGAATGGAAAATTTTGAACTCTTCAACTGTAGGAAGCAACCAAGAACTCAGAGCAGTCTACCAGTCTATTAATACCACCTTTGATAGTACAGCCTACATATTCAACATTTTCCATAATGAATCCAAGCAAATAGATTCAGGGAAAGGATTAAGCATGATGAAGTTTAAAATCATGAGCTTGTATAGAAATTACCCATGTTCAGTGAGTATGGGACTATTAATTATAAACATCATAGTCTAGGTAATTAGTAGGAAAAAGAGTTTACCTTCATGGCCAGAGAGGTATGTGAGATTGAGAGGTTCAAGTGTGACTACATCATTCTCATCTGTTTTAATGTCTCATTTGTTCCTGGTTGTGTTTTCATTGCCTTTGTTTCTAGGCTAAAAGAAAAGAAAGGGCTGGGGACTCATGTGACCCTAAATCTGTCCAACACTTACAGATGCTCAGAGATGTAGGGCTCCTTTAAAGCTGTCAGGAAGACATACAGGTTCCCCATGGATATTCTTAGTATATTTTATAGATATTAATTTTACAGTTTTTTGCTATGTAGATTTTCTAGGATTGTTGGAGAAAGCAGATATGACCACAATTACTACTGTTGTCATGGTGATTAAATACTTCAGCCACTTGAGCGTCCAATGTTCTACACCTGCACTTCATCTCATGCTACTGCGGGTGCCAATTTGGGTAATTGTGATGCTATGCTTGGCACGGATTAGCCACATGCCATGTAGATTACCCACCTTGAAGAGAAGAACATATCTCCGGCTTTTCAAATATCTGCACAACACAATGCAAACATTTTATTACGAGGTCGATTTATTTATTTATTTATTTGTTTGTTTGTTTGTTTATTTTTGTCCCTTGGAGGCAAGTCAAAGTACCAATTACAGTATCAGTGTGTCAGCAAGAAAATGTCAACTGCCAATCCTGAAGTCAGTGTGGGTTCAGCACAGGAACTCTTACCAGGGTGGAGCAAGAGAAATTACGCCTGATATAGACATATGCACTAGTACAGCAAGGAACACAGAAGGGAAATGCTGTGAAAATAAACAAAAAATGAATATAACAGAATCACAAACAGCATCTCATGACGAGAGCCACTGTGAGAAGTTTTCACTTGCAGAGAAACTTTAATTCCAGCACGGTAGGAACAAGCTTTTCTATAATACTGAGTCACCAATCACTCAATTCGACTCTCACCTCTCGGTCTCCAGCTACTAAGATCAGCACCATTTCACAGCCGAGCATTCCCTCCTCATACAGCCCCTCTTACTTTACGAGCATCTCACCTTCTGGCTGACTTCTTTCTCATCTGTGTTCCTTTCTGAT